>VYYI01003678.1:0-11703 GCA_021029175.1 Bilobella aurantiaca
CTATGTTTAGCTGTTTAGCTACAAATGTAATTGGTAAATTTTACAATACTCTCGTACTCATGTTGATCTGGGCTTGCCTTATATCAAATAAAATTCATCATTATCATTATTACATTATTAGCAAAAAATAACTTATTTATATCACTATAACATCCTCCTTGCCTGAACGGTGTATGGGACGCTGATCATAACGGCTTTTAACAATACTAAGCTATTATGAAATACAAAGAGATTGTCTTGTCAAGTACTTTTAAGTATACTCTTAAGTAGACTCAAATTTGATTACCAAAGAACGTTCTAATCTTTTTAAGCTGAACAAATTTTATCAACAGACAATAAAATTAGTAATTTGCGTAAGTCAATTTATGTTTCTGTTCGCTCTGTCCGTCTAACCTCAATTCACCTAGATACAAAGCAACATAGATCCCAGTGGCATCGATAGGTGCCAAATCTTGCATATGGCATATTTTCTACATATTCTGCATTTTAACTAAAAATTGTGAGGTTGAACTTATTTAACTCACTATAAGACGGGTGCACTCTTATTGATTCAATGCATTCTTCTTTGCCAGAATATTCCGGTTAAATCGAATAAATTACTGCTTCATTTTATTGCATTATTTCACTTCAGCGTAATTTTTTTTAAAATATATATAAATTTCACCGTTATAAAAATCAGTTTTAGATTTTTTAAAATTGTAATCATATTCAACCAACTTAATTGACCAAGAATAACAAAGAACTCGGTGAAGTATATGCCTGACTTCATACCAAAGCTGCATTATATATTTCCCTTATTTGATGAATGCCGTGAAGTTACATAAAATTTTGTTTCAAAATCTTATAGCTTCTTAAAATACTACCACAAATATTGTATTTCGCCGTAATGAGGTTTGTTAGTTTATCCTACTGTGTATAGCGTTTACAGTAAATCAATGAGTAATTCAGTGAAATCTAATTAAAATCTAATAAGTTTATTAATAGCTGCTTGGAAATGTTTTATTATTTATATCTTTTTTTAGTTTATTCTTCGATGGGACAGTCATATGTATCCGGATGAACACAAACGTCCAAATTTGGATTGAAAATGAGTCCTCCTGGACATGGGCGTTCAATTGGAACTCCATTTGAGCAGTGGCAGTACAATGAGCAAGTTGCTGGATGTTCGAAGTAAGCGTCTATTGTTCCTGGAGGGCACTCAATGCTTGAGCAGTCATCAGCGGTAAGAGTCCCTTTCCTTTATTTAAAAATATTAATCACTCTAATACATTTCCATGTATTAATTTAGTTAAAAACCAGCAATAACATATAAATATCTAAAAATTTGAACCACGTCCAAAGTTTGGTGCATACCGAATTGAATTTGTCGGACTACTAGTTGCAACTGCTAGAAGACAGATGGTCATAATCAAAATGGTAAAATTCGCCATTTCAGAGAATTAGGATAGTTGTAAGAACGTTTAGTTGAAGCTGTACTGTGTACTAGGTACTGTGAATGAAGTTTTCTGAATGTTTATATTACTGCAAGCGCTGATAATTTTGTAATTAATCGGTAGTTTGTTAGGTTTAACGTCACCATGTTCTGTCATTGACGCAAAAATTCGATAGTAGCTAATATCAAAGCTAAGTAGAAATGACATGTAATTATGTAAAAGTAAGATTTGCTATTTTTTACAGCAATAAGATAATGTAGTGTTTCGATGAATTACCCACGAGCATACACAATGATGTTATCAACTAAATTGTGCGTCAATTGGAAATTTTGTGATCAATAAAAACTAATTGACGGTATCCACTTAAGTAATTATCTACTCGCTCTCACTTTCTTAATGACTAATTTAATATTAGTACAATTAATATTAGCAGAAGAATTAAATACAATAAAATGGAACCTTTCTTTAGTAATAGCAAGAGCAATTTTAATGAAATTATAACAATTTAAATGAGAGATAATTTCACGTTCTCAAGCAGATATATAGGGTTCTAGCTTATACCGTTATAAGCTACTTGCCTAAAAATTGCCGTTGTAATCAAATTAAAAAACATCTTAGAAATTGATGGTGACTTCTTTCGGCATATGAGAGTTAACTAAACATTTTCCATGGATATTTATTGGAACTTTTTCCCTCTCTGATTTTATAATGTGTTTATTTATATTATTCTTAATTATTAACATAACCAATTGTCCTGTCAATAGATTAAGTACAATTATTTACTCAATACCATCAAATTATATAGATTTCTATTATTTGTGTGGTACGCATTTACATGAGCACATTTACCATTTTTAGTGCTAAACCGTTCCCGTGTGTAAACTACAAATATGTCAACAAAACGAAAAGTTAAGAAATGGCAGACTATTGCTATTGCTTATTGTGGGAAGTTCAGCACAGCATAATACCATTGCTCATAATTATGGCGGTAGTGGGAGATATATTGATGCATATTTAGTACTAACAAACTTACAATATCCCATTACACATCTTACGCACTGCAAACTTAAACGTTCTTTAAATAAAACCAATGAAAACCATATGAAACAGCTTTGCTCGATTAAAACGTTCCCAGTAATACTCAATCAATTTATGTGTATATAAAACTCTCATGTGCACTGAAATAACTTTGTTACGTAGTAGCGTTTGCAACATAAATAAATGCAACGATAAAGTAACTATATAAATACCATTTCAAAAATAAACTTAGCAATCAATATCGTGTTTTTTTTACATTAGGCGTCAGCCATAATCAACACAAAATATAAACTTATAAATTGTGTACCGTGTTTCGAAATTAAAGGGCAAAAAACATAAGGTAAGTATTATACATTTTTGTCAAAATTAAGAAGATTAATGTATAAATTTTTAAATTTAAAATTTAATGATTCACATTAAGGTAGCTCATTTGTTGTCTAGGGATTAGAGTTTCTGTCTCTCTCAGCTAGGCACGTGGGTCGAAATTCCCGAATTTTTTTTTGCTGTTGGATTTTTTTTAAAGAATTGCTGAGGCTTTGAATTAATCAAATTATCCTGAGTATCGCGAGCTTTTAGAAGTAAGACTTAATTTGATCTCTTTTCCACTACAATTTTCTTAACATAGATTACAAATATAGTTTAAACGCATAAATAAAAAATTTGATCTTTTAGTAGTATTGAAGCAAGTTTGTCAGTATAATGAAAAAGCAAACACTTGAATTTTGAGAATAAAATTTTCAAATACAACGCAATAGCTCTCTTTAGATGGGACATAACAATGACCGAAATAAATTTCAAGGTAGACTTGAAAGTACATACATGAATACATCATTTTGTTCAAGTAAGTCACAATAGCACATACTACTTTTACTTATCAAACAGATTACCTTTACCATTGTTATTACTGATCCCTCAAAAATCCAGAATTGTCACGATTTTATATAATTGAACGGAATGATATATAGTAAAGCATCATAATAAAAGGGAAATGAATTCGCATTTTGAAACTTCTTTTATAATTGAAAAGTATATATTTTGAAGTACCCAATTGCTTAGCAGTCAAGATGAAAATACTGGTACTGCATGTTATTTTCATTGTAGCCGGAGTCGCTGCAGAGAATTCAGAGTTTCCGAAAGTAAAAGTGTCAAACGGTATTTTGAAAGGAATAGTTGTTAGGTACAGCAATTCTAGTACTAAAAACCATTTGACCCAATTGAATTAATACTTTATTAAACTAATCGATAAAATCGCATATCGTAGAAGCGCGAATGGAGAAGAAGTTAATGCTTTCCTGGGGATTCCATATGCAGAACCTCCCGTTGGGAATCTTAGATTTAAAAGGCCTGTACCGTTTCAAACAGAATTTAAATCAGAGTTTGATGCCACAAAGCTTCCAAGTCTGTGTCCCCAGGTGACGAATAATAGTAAGCTATCACATTTCCATGTGTTAATAATCCTTGTTTTCTTATATGTCCAGCGTGCTCCACAACTATACAGCATTACAACAGGAGGTTTTATTAAGATGGAAATAGATAGAACAATCTCCGAAGACTGCCTCTACTTACACGTTTGGGTACCAAAGTTGCCAGGGCCCATGAGAAATATTATATTCGTGATTAATGACAAATCAATTACTGGAATCAACTGGTACACTGGAGAAACATTGGCCGCAGAAACAAATTCCATTGTTGTTTCTTGCCAACACCGATTAGGTCCCTTTGGCTTCTTTTATTTAGGAACAGAGGATGCCCCGGGAAATCAGGGGCTTCTTGATCAACAGATGGCTCTACAGTGGGTTCACAAAAACATTGGCTTCTTCGGAGGAAACCCAGGTACGTAATCTGCTTGGAACTAAATACTGTTACAGAGTTTAGATATTGTCGGTTTCGGTATACCTGCCAACACAAAGTAAATATTGCGCTTTTAGAGCTTGCATTGCATGACGGAAACAAACACAATTTGTTAATAATAACAGAATATACTTCACTTTGTAAAACCTACTTTCGAGAAGCATCTGATGCATTAAAATAATCATTATTTGGTAATTTAGAAATTGTTCAAACACTTTTTTTGGTATTGAATGTAATTATTGACCAATTAGTACTACAATACAACCGAACTGTGCATATTTTTGTTCAGTTTCTTGTTATAAGCTGCTTAGTTGGGCTTCAGCGCAAAATAATTGTTCTTTTTATGTTAATATGTTTTTAGTTTATTTGTGCATCTAGATCAGGTGACGCTGTTCGGTACAAGCGTTAGTGGAGCATCGGTTTCTTACCATTTACTCTCGCCCTTAAGTCAGCCATTGTTTAATCGAGCAGTTCTTTCTTCGGATGCAGCTACATCATACTGGTCTTTCCAAGTACAAGGAAAAGCAAAAGAGCAAGCTGCAGAAATGATTCATGTAGCCAACTGTTCAAATGTGAGCTCAATATGAAATCTACATACTTTAAGACCTTAAAACATTGATATTATTCTTTTTAAGAATGAAGGTACTTCGCTGGACTGCGTAAGAAAGGTCGATCACACGTTACTATCTCAGCTTGAGTTTCAGACCAAGTTTGCAAGTGAAGGTTTTGAAATGGTTCCAACTGTCGACAATTACTTTATCACCGACGCACCAAGGAATTTGCTGCTGAGTCGGTCTTTTAAACCAAAGGAAATTTTGATTGGTAGCGTCATTACTTACAACACTTTCATTTTTCCGATTGTGTTTGAATATGTATTTGCTTCAAAAACCTCAAGCAATTCCACAAACAAACAATTGCTTTCACTTTTTCGGAGTACCTTCCGCGAATACCGTATGGCGCAAGGAAAAGCAACGACGTTGGAAGTAATTCATTCTTCATTTTGTCTTCTATATGAACAATTACTGATGCCTAGATGTTAATAGGATCAAAACGTGATTTTGGTTGTTGATGGATTATTCAGCCAGAGCTTCATAATAGATGTAACACTACTTTCGCATATTATTTGCCCAACTTTGGAATTTGGAAACTTGTATAGTATGAGTGGTGCATCGGTGTACTACTACTACTTCGAACAGGTAAGTTAATATTAGTTTGTAAACTTAATTGTTACTATGCTCACTTAATAACATTTTCAGTTTTAGGATATATTTTGCAAATTGTAGTTTTGATTTGCTTTTGACTCTTGCTTTCTTGACTTGACATGTTTCAATTGATTTCTAATCCAACTTTGGTCAAGAATCCTGTATATAAAAGCACTATTTCTTATGGCCGTACTTAGTCAAAATTGTCCCATTCAAAATTGCCTTACACTACATCAGCGCTAGAGTTGAACAAGATCTTTGTTAAAATATTGCATTTTTTTGTGAAAAATAGGAGAATTTTTTTGATAAGGAGGGTTTTGCACCGGAACAAACCATCTTAGCTAGTGTAATTAGAAATTAGAAAGCTTAAGATCAATCTTTGTTTTGTAATTGATTCAGACTAAAATTTTAATTCTAAAACTATGCAATCATTAAATAGCATTTTGATTCACAGCTCCATATCATAATAATATACAAACAGGCAGCTGTTTTTTTTTATTCAAAAAATTATAGCAAATCCAAATGAACATTTTTATTTCTTCATATAATACATGCTACAAGCTTCTTAGGTGATACTATACAGTCTTTGCAGGTCCCAACTTTTTTTAAAACGTTATAACTAGTAAAGAACTGTACAGTTGTAGAAAAGTTATATGTACGGAATTACCGATAAATTGCCTTTATTCTTTAATCAGGCATACGAGTATGATCCAGAGCAGAAAGGCGTATTTATTGGCGATGAAGGTGCTTATTTTTTTGGAAGGCCACTAAATAAATCCTTAGGGTACGCAAATGGATCGAGACTGATTTCGGCTCAAATGATGAATACGTTGGGAAAGTTTTCAAAAACTGGGTAAGCGGCCATCACAAAATGCGGCTTCGGAAAAGAGAAAGAGAAAATGGAAAAAAGACATCTTATTAATTGTACATATTGAATAGGATTCCATTCGAGGGCTGGAGCGGACATGACATTATTAGCATATTTCATTTTCAACAACGCAATAATACGGACGCGACCTATGCATTTGGACCTTCAAACGGGCAGACGAGAGGGGAGTGTGATTTTTTCAATGAAGTTGTGAAGGAATTGTAAAAATGAGACAGCGTTTACATTGATCCAATACAACAAAATCAGCAATACCATAATTATTCCAAATATTAAAAGACACCACAATCGACTTGCATTACGATTATCATTCATCTCATGAGAAATACCACAATGTCTTGTTGTTTCACTGTATAGTGAAACTATACTATAATAAAATATTAAAACTATTTTCTTGAGAATTTTAATTGTTTTTTTTTTACAAATTACAATATCTTTTTAAGAATTAATAAGGTTTTGACAAATTTTACTATTTTTTTTCAATTGTGTTCAAAGAACACGACTTTTTTGCTTTTTTATTATGTAATACTGAATATTCAAGTAAAATGGCAAAGCTTCTAGGGCGCGTGGAAAAGAGAAACATATATAATTTAATTAATTTTAATATAATAGTTTGAGCTTCTAATAAGAAAAATTCATAATGAGCCCGATCTTTCAAATTATTGTTACACATTGTTCAATTCTTTTGTGCACTACTAATTACGCTCAAGCTCCAGCTTGCAATAATAATTAATAATTCTCTGTCATTGAAAGTGCTCGTATTGATCATTTAAAGTAACACAATTACAAAACTAATTTAAATAATAATTACGGCCTGCGACAAAGCGTTGAAAAATAACTCAAACTGTGTTACACAAAGAACTGAAAGTTCCTCTTAAGTTAATCATGGTTTTACTTTGTAGTAATATTTAGACTTGGGGTAATGAACGATAGCGATAAGTATTCTGCAGAAATAGTGATAAAACCAAAAAGCACTCCATACTCCGGGAGTCGTGAATCGTATCGTAAGTAGCACTCTGGCAAGAATTCAGACTTCCGCAATGAAATTTCTCTTAACTATTGCTCGACAGTAAGTAATAGCAAAGTATAGCAGCAGTGCAAAATGTAACAAAATCTTACTTTTTTTAATACAGCGGAGAAACGGATTCAAATAAGCAGAAATTAATTGAATCCTTTACCGATTCCCCAATCAATTCCAAGGGAAGAGAACAGGTGAACACAATTATTATTTGGCATACATATTAAATTAGATAAAAAACGTTTTTCTAATGTTACTATTTATACAATTCTCAACTCTTCATTGAATATGCTTCCAGGCTACTCTTCTTGGTCATCGTCTTAAACATGAGCGGTTTTCAAAGGTTTTTGCTAGTGATTTAGTTCGCACGCATCAAACCGTTGAAGAAGTATTAAGGGTTAACAACAACCTGAAACAAAATTTCACTAAAGATTCCAGGCTTACTGAAAAGGTAGACTTGTAAAGTTGTTTATTACATGATTAAATTTAAACAAATTTGCATTGTATTTATTCCAATGCGATAATTTCCTAAAAGAAATAGAATAAATTTGATTGCTTAAATTTTTTCGATTATTATATATTGATTTCTGTTTGCTAAATTTATTACGATATCGATTATGTCAGGATGAACAAAAAGTCCTAATAATAATGAAAGGTTGAAACTGATATGTGAAGATTTCGAAATGTTTAAAAAAACTGACTAGTATACTAGCAGTATATTTCAGAAATTAACGATTTTTTTTATTAATTGTTAGACATTCACTTTAAATTATTTTAATCTGTTCAAAAACCGATTCTAAAAATAATTATGTCCTTGATTTCAATCAAAAAAGATTTTCATTTAATCCCAAACTTATACCGAAAGCCTAAAAAAGTTAAAATGAAAAATTATCAAATATATAAACTAACAAAACAAAATTCCAACGAGTTTTTCTAATCTATTTTTTTGAGGTTTTATTTGGTAGAGTTGAAAATTTTAAACAAATCCATGAAATCTTAAATGCGTGTTATTCCACATTCCATATTAAAATATTAAAATTCCAATTTGCTGCATACTTTATTTTAGAGCTTTGGTGAGGCGGCGGAAGGAACAGATGGAAGGAAATACCTCGAGGCTGCAACTGCATTTGGCAATTGCCTTAAGTATGTGCTACCTGGGGGAGAGACCTATGAATCTGCACGGAACCGAGCGGCGTCGTTTTTTAGGGTTTTATTAATTGTCAAGCAAAGATCTAAATTTCAATTATTTTTTTTAAATATATTTGTTTGTTTAATATACAGGACCTGTGTGAAGAAATTAAAAATGAAACTTCAATGAAGTCTGAGCAAAGCGTACTAGTTGTTTCGCACGGCCTATGGATCCTACATTTGCTTGACTTCATTGACACAGATCCAAGTTATACATTGATTGATGTCGATAATGCCGAATCTAATTATCGCTCATTTTTTGGTCCATTGGTGAACACGTCTCTTGTTCAATTACTGGTGACTAGTATGGAAAGTGGTAAATGTGAAGTAAAATTGCTCAAATTTAATGATGCCAACCATCTAAAATAATACAAACATACAAGGTACAATTTACACAAATCAGCGCCGATTCCTAATTGAAATTATTTGAAACAGATAGACAGATAATTTAAAACTGTTTCTACGTATATGTTTAGAAAAATAAAAAAAGTTTCGAAATTGTTTAATATGTATGAACTACTGCTTTCTTACTTGTATTCCACACATTTGCGTTTAAAGCGTTTAAGGTATACATCGCTATCGACTAGATCGCTGTTTGTAAAAAAAATATCTCTTTCCTAGTAATACATATCTATTTGTGACACGTGTATTTGTGTAATGACCGTATTTAAATCGTCGTATACTACTTATTATTTCTCAATGTGTAAATTGGCGGGAAAAATTATGAGGCAATTCAATCTCTCCGTTGTGCCTAAGTAAAATATCCGAGAATATTTATGGAAAAAAAAAGTAAACATCAAATTGCTTTTCGATAATTACCTTGATTTTGTTGACAGTCGGAGGAATTACTCGCAAGTAAGTTCGAAAGTCCTTAAATGGTGAAGGGATTTCAAAAATATTTGTTAAAACTGAATTCGAAATACTAATCTTGGATTGCTCCACCTTGGACTTGCTTATTGTATTTTAGCATTTGTTTTTCGATCACATGTAAACCAAAAATTTTATGACATTGCTGTCACAAGAGCGTGAGTCAGGTTTTTTCTGTCTCTGGATGACAGAGTTTGTGACAGGTGACTGATATGATAACAAATGGGATAGATAACATTTAATAAACTATATTACAGCAGACTTGAACAGTCTTGTTCTTCAGAATAGAATCAAAATGCAGTTTCAATTAACACTCGTCCGACAGTAAGTATTTTTAATAGTCCAGTTTTTTGAAACCGTTTAATACTTTGTTTGTAATTTAATTTTAGCGGAGAAACAGACGCAAACACGAAGAATGTAGTTCATTCATTCACAGATTCAGTACTTAATGACAGGGGCAAGGAACAGGTTAGTAGTTGTGCCACGTCGGATTTACTTCGACTAACATATTAATTGACTAATACATATTTTATAAAATTATTACAATGACTAATAGCCTTAATTTAATGTAGAATAATGAAACAACCAATATTTTGTGGCAAAGCAACATTTACTAAAACACTACACCCCACGTTCGCGCCTCTTTCTTGCCAAAATATTTAAAATTTAAGAAAACTTCAAAATCTTTTAATGTTTATTATCTTAAATGATTTGTTTTATTATTACTATTTTTTATGAAAGTCTGTTTAGAGTCAAACTTCTTTGAGAATTATATTATCGCAATCTGCTAAATTCAATGTAACTCAATTTTTTCAAATTGTAATTACATTTGTTAAGTCATGTAAACTTAAAGCAAATTATTAGTTTAACCCAACAAGCCGTATTTATACTGTCAAATGCAAATAAGTTTATCATTCAATGATTCGGATTTTGCTGCTAATTCCGGTGATTATGCTCCAGTATATAATACTAAAACTTAGCCTTACTAATTGCTTAATTAATTAAAAACTAATTTGCCTAATTGGATTTATTATTCATTAAGGCGGCAAAGCTGGGGAATCGTTTCAAAGGAGAAAGATTTACAAAAGTTTTCACAAGTGATTTGTGCCGCACCCATCAAACTGTGGAAGGAATTTTTGCTGTTTCATGCCCAGATACCCCGCTTAATTATATAAAAGATGCGAGACTCACGGAAAAGGTAAATCTAAGGTGTTTTTTTCGTTTGTGAATTGCAAAGGGTTTTAGTTGCATGATTACAGCATTGTTACCTGATTAAGCTATTTGGCCTTGAACAATTCTAGTAATATCGAACTGTTTTCTATAACTAGAAAAAAGAAAAGAAAATGCTGAATACATGCTCGCACAATCAAAGTAATTCTACCAGTTTAAATTGAAAATACAAGTATCAAAGCAAAACAAAATCAATCAATCAAATGTATCAAATCAATGTTTTATTTCTGATAATGCTGATATGCTGCATATTTTACTAATAGCTATATTGTAATAGCTATATTCCAAGTAACTTGTTAATTAATAATGGAATCTCTCTTACGTAGAGTTTTGGTAAGGAGGCTGAAGGCGGATGTGGAAAGGGATACATTCAAGCAGCAATTGCTTCTGGCAATCCTCTGAAATATGAGCTACCCGGCAGCGAAACGTATGATTTTACCCGCAGTCGTGTTTCATCGTTTTTTCAGGTCTGTAGCGTACTGTGTTTTTCGCTTTGTAAGCATTGATTCTGCCAATGACACTGAAAGAGATGGATTACTTAATCGCTAAATTCATCCCAATTATTTTTCCTAATCTTGCATTGAAATTCATCAACGAAACGTTGTTTTCTTAAATCAGGTTCTCCCGTTTTATGAGATAAATTTTATAATTAATTTTTAGCGAGAAGAGATTGTAAATGAGTTTCTAAAATTCATGAAAAAAGACAATTCTCTTCTGCACAATATATAGAAATTCGTAAATTTTATTATCATGAATCAACTCATCAAACTCAAAATTACAAAGGAAAATCATAGCTAAAAAAAATTCCAAACATTTCCAAAATTAAGACCTGTTAAGTTTTTAATCCAAAAATGATTTCCTTCAATTAGAATTTAATTTAAATATGAAAGGGGTTTAACCATTACGTTTATTGTACGCTAAATTTAATTGTACAAAGTTCTAACGATACTTAATTTTCAGGATTTATGTCGGGAAATCTCAGAGAATCCA
>VYYI01003679.1:0-11703 GCA_021029175.1 Bilobella aurantiaca
CAAGGATAAGTTAGAAAAGGTAAGTCATACAACTGTGACCGACAGAGCACAAAGGTAAGGTTGGCAGTGTTATCCACTGCCAACCTTACCAACCTTACTACAACCAGCAAGAGGCCAGGGCCTCTTGCTCCAGAGACCTCAACAACGCACTCTTATGCTCTGCGTCACTGTGGCTTTATCGCCACAACTTTAAGCATTATTTATTTAACACTACAATCAATAATGTAATTTGGATTTAGCTTGCTGAAGCCCTCTTGAGCAAGGAAACACTAAATTATGAGGATGTGGAAGCCCTTATTGGTCCTCCGCCATACAAGAAACGACTGATTTGTCCAGAGGAATTCGAGGTTGGTGTCAATGTGGAAGCTGGTGTACCCACGACAAGTACGGCTCAGGAACCTCTCCCTTCCCCTTCGGCCAATCGGGATCCCGATCCAAAGGAGCAGCAATAGGTGAAAATTAAGTCAACCTTACATTACTTCAGCATCAAGCCATAGAACCTGGAGCGAATAAATGAGTCATAGTCAAGCGATCTGGAGAAGATTTCGATTTCATTCACTTTTTTTTTTACAAGAATAGTATTGATGTTAAAAGCAGAGAAATATGGGCAGAACTTTTTTTTTCTTGTTTTGCAGAATAGTTCTTGTGATTGTGAATGAAGCCTTTTTCTCGTGTTTAGTCAGGAATTTTTGTCATGTTTATTGGAAGGTTGAGATGCTGAGAAGCCTCGAGGCTTCTTTAGCACTTTACCTGAAGACGCACCTGTTTCTTTACCTGAATTTTACTTCATTTGCGAGGGAGGGCTTACCTTACCACTTAACTTGACTACAAGATCTCCAAATACGCAATTTGCTTGGCAAATTAAATTAGCAATTTAGCTCTGGATTTATCCAGCATTTGTAGAATTGAGTTGGCGAAGAGGGTCTAAATCATAAGGTAATTATAATTGATTTGCATTAAATTTTAAACCTACAGTAGAAGTGTAATTAGGGGATTAATTTTTTTTTTCATTTTCTCAGTTGAGAATGGAACAAAACTCTTACAAAGTCTTCAAGTACTGGGGGATTGCCTTTGCGCTGATTGCCTTTTGGGCAAGCTTAGAACCCACCGCTTGGGCTTGCAATGAAGCTGTGTGCGCTTCAATCGTTTCCAAATGCACGCTCACCAAATCTTGCAAGTGTGAGCTTAGAAATTGTTCTTGTTGTAGGGAGTGCTTCGATTGTTTAAGTTATCTCTACTCCGAGTGCTGCTCATGCGTTGGTAAATCCTAACCTTTTTTCAACGAAAAGTGAAAATTTGAACATTTTCAGAAAATTGAATATCTTGACCATATCGATACTTCTTGCGTATTTTTAGAGCTCTGTCCCAAGCCCAACTTGTCGCATCATGTCCTGACGCAGAGCCAAGTCGGGGATCTGAAGGAGCCAATGCCCGATCTATTTAATATCTTGACGGAGGAGGTTGACCTCCAAGGAAGGTGGTCCACGGTCACCTTTCCAATTGACATTGACCAGTCTTGGTTTCAGCCGAAACCTAGCACTGATGACGTCTCAAATACGGCCTACAGTGAGTTTGAAATGATCACCGACACTTTGAAATGTTCTAAAAACTAAATCTTGTTTTTTTTTTTTTGCATAGCCATTGCCGATGGGAAAATTCTCATCGACAATTCCAGAGATTTTGTAACAGTGAACTGCACCGTAGCGTACATGTCAACATGCATGCCGCTCAACAAATGCAAAAACTCTTGCCACTCCATGGGGGCGAGTTACTTTCGATGGTTTCATGACGGTTGTTGTGAATGCATTGGAAGGACTTGCATTAATTACGGAATTGACGAGAGCAGGTAAATTAATTGAGTTAAAACATTAGCAATTTAAATCCTCGACATTACCAAAACTCTATCTTTTTTAGGTGTTCAAGTTGCTCATTAGATGACGAAGTGGAAGAAACCTTAGAAGATCCTGATGACGATGGCGCTGAGTCGACGGTCGTCGAGGAGGAGAAAGTGACCGTTTCCGAAGAAGAGGTCACGCCTACTTAATTGACGACGGCATTTTCTCCAGGAGCGTTGTCACTAGGCCTTGACAGCAGTGACAGCCAAAAGAGGCTAATTTTCAATGAAAGTGTGTTACCAATTACCAAACTCCTGAGAATCCCCGAGTGGCCATTTTATTTCCATCTTTCACAATAAGGATGAAACCTTTTCAGTTATTATTTTCTAATTTTAAGTTCTTAACCTTTCATCTTTCCCGAATAAAGTGCTAATACGTTATTTTAGGATCGTAAGTAGGTTAATTGCAATTAACTCGAGATTAATTTAAATAAGCCTAAATTGAAGTTGTAAAAGGTATTTTGGGCATCTTAAGAGTTGGCAACATGGGCGGAGTGGTCCATTCTTGAGATGACAAGACAAGAGCTTTTGGTGATGCAGTCCAAATGGTGTGTGGGAAAGGTTTCTCAAGCTCATTTCTCTCTTCCTTGTCATTTTAATTATCTCGTCGATAAGTGGCTGATGCAGAATTCAATTAACGGTTACTTCAAGTAGTGTCGGTATACTTGAGTTTACTTTAGCTGCCACAACGGAGGACGACGTGTCACGACGGTGACAACTGGTGACTGCTTAGTAAAGACCTTGACGAAACAGGTGATTTCCTCAATTCAATTACTTTATTTATAGGCAGGGTGGTTGGAATTTGGGTAGTTCCCATTTTAATTTTGGAAGCCTTGTCCATAGACATATTGTTCATAAGGCCCAAAGTTCCTTACCAAGGTGACCAGGCCAAGCCAGAGGTCCTATGACCTAAAGTCAAGCGATTCGGTCAGCGGGAGGCTAAATATTCGCGCTGGTCTTTCATTTTATATTGGCCTTGGATAACGTTTAATTGCTAATTATTGTTTTTAGCTCAATCTCCAGTATTCGGTAATCGTCAGTTCAGCTCTTGAGCCCCGCCCCGTCCTCGTTGCTCACTTCCCCACGACACGGTTCCACAGCGGCCGTTGGCGGTTTCTGTGTTTTTAGAGAACGATTTTTTTAGTCTCAAGAGTCCGAGGCAGTATAAGTCTAAAAGCCGGAAGACCGTTATTGTTCAAGTAAGTGGTTGACTGAATGCTTTTATTAAAGTGCCGGTTTAACTTGACATCGTAGAAGTGGTAGTTCCTAAAATGAGGGTAATTGACATGAAGGCAAGATGAAATAGGCATAAGACATGTTTTCGGGCGTCATTCTTGTATTGCTCAAGCAGTTAACAAACAAACAGTTCCCAGTCTATATCTGGTACGTAAATTAATTGAATTCAACATTGTCTCTTCCACAATTAGCCCGTGGTTAGTTTTGGTTATTTCCATTTCTCACGGGCACGAACTTTGGATCTGCCGGTCCATGCTTTATGCATGAAGGATGCGTATGCATCAAATGTCTTCAATATTAACCTAGTGACAATCGCTAGAGATATGAATGCGAGTGAGGAGGCGTCTTATCTTGTGGGCTAGAAACTGCTAAGAGGCTTAAGCAAACCCTCATTATCACACTGAACATTCGAGTTCGACCGTCATGGGAAATGACACATAAATCGTGAACTCGAATTGAAATACTTTGCTAAGTGTTTTAGGTTTTCGCATTTTTTACCGCCTAATCTATCCCTCATACTCGTGGTTCAACTGCAGAAGCAGAACATTACTTATGTCTGGTTATTAAAATTTCAGGTTATCGAAGATCTAGAACAGCATGGACGCTGCATTTGATTTCCAGATGCCACTACTTGTGGTAACCCTTGCAGGGGCTGCAGGGGTAATAATTTACCTCATCTCTGTTTTTGGAATTCGTGAGCGCTCTTTCGAAGACGCCATTGCTTCACAGAAAGAAATATCACAAGAACTTCTTGGCAAAAAAGAACTAAAGAAGAAAGTAGTGAAGCGAAAGGTAAAGGCCAAAAAAGAAGAGAAACCACCGAAGGAAAAGGAAGTGTTGAAGGAGAAGGAAGCTCATCCCCACGTGGAAATTTGTACCAAACCAACGATCATTGAAACCGAACCAATGCGTCGGCCATCGGTGGTTGCCATTGGAGGCCGTCGAGAATCCATCAAGTCTATTCTTACGAATAAGTCCGAAGTCAGCCCTGTTGGTGAAGGAGATGCCGTGGCAGAATCCAATCATTTCGAAGATAGACACCCGAAAGACGATTTTGAGCTGAAGAAGCAGGTCAGCACGGAAGACGAATTGCCGGCTGAGTCAGTGGACGACAATGAGGATGAGGTAGAGGAAGAAGTAGTTGTTGTTGCTGAGGCTCTCCAAGTTGGTAGCCAGGCACCGCTCCTAGGAGGCTTAGGAGCTGCAATCGATCCTGTATCGAGTGGAAATCTCAGAAAGCCCTCGAAGAAGTCAAAGAAGGCCTCAGCTACACCAACTTCCGAACTAAATGCTACCAAACTTGTTTCCGTTATTGACAAGGTTACTCTTTCGAGTGACGAGATTCAAAATCTGATTGAGTATCTTCTGAACAGACAAGAGTCTGTCGCAGCGGAATGGGTCAATGTAAGTAGATCAAACATTCGGTACAATTCTCAACAAGAGGGTTGTCCGCTAATATTTAATAAATTACTACCTTTTAGAAGTCGAAATCAGATACAACTGCTTCATTGAAAAAGGCTTTAGCAGATCGTGATATTCAGTTAGCCGAAGAGCAAGCAACTGTGGAGACACTTCAACAGAAGCTGAAAGATTTGCGTACGGAGTTTAGTGGCGAGAAAAATCGTCTTTCTGGACTTAAGAAAGCGGTAGAGGATAGAAACATAACGCTTCAACAGGAATCACAGCAATTTCAACTCCGCATTCAGCAGCTAAATAGTGTTCTTGGTGAAAAGCAAGGACTGGAGCGACAGATCCAAGAGTTCCAACGCCGTACACAAGCTCTTCATGATGAGAATCTGAACTTGAAGAAGGTGTTGAGCGCGGATCAAAGCTTCCGTATCAAGACGGAATCTCTCGAAAGAGAAACTGAGGCTCTCCGTACGCAATGTTCCCATCTTGAAACCCAACTTAAGTCATCTTTCCAGTCCAATTCTGATCTTGCCTCTCAAGTGCGTTCACTACAGGAGCACTCCAGAAGTTTGGAAATGAAGATTGTCGATTTCGAAAATCTTCAAGGATTTAGTGCTCAGCTTCAGGAGAGGGAAACTCACCTTATTAATGAACTAAAACATGCAGAGGCAAAGGTGCTGGAAACGGTTGCAGAGAAGAATATGTTCAGAGATAAACTTCGGGATACAGAGGCAGAGATCCGTGCAAACAAAGAAGAGACCGAAAGGAAGGTCGAGGTAAAAATATACTCATTTGTTCACATTTTCAAACGTTGTCCTAATTTTTAATGATCACATTCTAACAATCTGACATATTTTCCATTCGGAATGGATATTACTTTTAATTGTGTTAACGTTAATGGAAGTTTTGTTTCGAGATAAAAGTAAATCAATTGTTCAGCTTAAATGTCATACTTCTTCCATCTTACTTTTTATTACGTATCTTGGCTTCATCTACTGAACTTTCTTCCAGGAATCTCACCAAAGCGAGAAGAATGCAAAGAACTTGTTGCATGACACCAAACAAAGTTTACTACATATTGAGAACCAATTGAAGGCGAAAGAACTTGAGCTGAAGAAGTTGCAGGATGATAAAGAAGAACTCTTTGTTCGCAATAAGCAACTCGAAAATGACGGATCAACTGCTGAGAAAAGGTGAAAGTCTTAACCATAATAAAGCCTAGCCTGATGAGATAAAGTAATTAAACTCTATGTTTTGTGGTATGTTTTATCATCATTTAGGTTGGGGCTAGTGGAAGGAAACGTTATACTTTTGAATGCAGAAAAGGATGCTCTGGCTGAGAAGATCTCCAATAAACAAGCTGAAATACATACCTTAAATAAAAAAAATGCTGTAAGCATATATTCATTCCTGAACTGTAGTCGACTTTCGACTATTTTTGGCGAATTCTGTTTGACATGCCCTTAGTGTCTTTTATCAAATGATATATTGATATGATGATTTGTTGTTTTTTTTGAAGGAACTGGCAGAGTCTTTACGGTTAAGCGAAAATAATTTAGAGACTCATGCCAAGGCAGCTGAATTTCATGCTGAGGAAGTGGGTGTAAAGGCCAAGGAGGCTCTACTTCGCTCATTTCAAGACCAAATCGAATCCGTTTCAGGAATTGCAGTACAAAAGGTAACTACGAAAGCAAGACTGTCTGCATGTAGTTGTTCTAAACTTTATTCTCTTTCAGAATTCTGAAGCTTGGTTGGAAGAATTTATTAAGGAACTGACGACCAAGGTGACTCCGCCACCTTGCGACGACAATTCAGCTCAGCTTGAGAAACTTCAAGGAGAAGTCGAACATTACCAAAGAACTCTGAAAAATACCGTAAGTACAAACTGACAGAAAACAATCAATCATCTAATTTAATGTTGATTTGGCTTTGTTTTAGGAAGCGATTCTAAGTAATCTTGAACAGGGTATTAAGGAATCAGAAAAAGTGTGGGAAGGAAAGCTCCACTCGAAAAATGTAGAGTTGGAAGCTGCCGTAAAAGCGAATCAATCTCAAGTAAATACTGCCCATTTGGAGGTGGAGTTAAACCTTCAACGAGAAGCAAATGCTAAACTCGTTCAGCTTAACAAAGATCTCGAGGGAAAGCTTTCAATTTCTCAAAAGGAAGATGTAAGCGACAATCAGTGAAAGTCTCATTAGTTCCAGAAATGAATTACTAATGGTATTTGCTTTCACAGAGTGTCTCGATAGCATCATTGGAGGAGTTAAAGACAGAAAATCAAGAACTTCGTGCAGAAGTACAGCGACTTAGCCATCCGCAAATGAACGAAGTCACCAATGGAAATGGTACTTCTCCAAAACTCATTACCTCCTCTACAGTCAGTGTAGACGTGAGTTTTAAGAATCTTATAAATGTTTTGGAATTAAATCCATTTTAAAGCCACTCAAGTCAACGAGTTTTTCTTTTTAGTCGAAAGGAAGTGACAATCGTGGGGAAGGTGACGTGCTTTCGCCTACCACCGGGGAGTCCAAAAAGAAAAAGAAGGTACTGAGTGGTCTCTTCGGGAGTAAAAAGTAGACTTAATAATACCTGCCACATGAACATTCATTCCCGCTAATTAGCGATTAGTCAATGAAATTGGAAATCACAATTTAATTTACTACTTACTTAAAGTGCCGTCGGTCTTTGATTTTGAACTTATGACTTTGTTTTTTCTCCCATAGAGGTCCACTCTCCGTTTGAGTAAATTAATGTATTTTGAGTTGGGCTAAAAAGAAAACTTCCTCTGGGCGGATACAATCAATACTTGCCACTCCCACAAACAGACAGAGCAGGGAGACTTTTAGTAACTTGGACTAATGCAAACTTTCATTTCTTTTTCTCTTTTCATTCATTATTTTGCGATTCCTCCACCTGCCTGCCGTGTCCTTCTGCTTTTCGGTTGTTCCCTTTTCCCACAGAAGTTTTTGAGTCCAGTAAGACCGAAAAAAATAATGACAGGTAACGCGTATTCTTAATTTTGGGTGTCACTGTTGTGGGAGCCTCTCGTACACTGTATTCGTCTCCGTTCGCTTCGAAAAGGAAGAGGTTGTTCAAATCCTGGGGTTTGATTCCGGGTCGTCCGTGTAGGGGCACACAATGCCCTTGCTGCTGGTGCTTCTTTAGATTTTATTTTAAATTTATTTCACCTGTATGCTTCTACATTTTTTCATAAAAAAAAATCTAACCATCTAACCAAGCACATTTAATTTTGAGTTATGTGGGAGGACATGTAATTTGTGGCACTCTTTTAGAAATAATATGAACGACATCACAATTCACAATTTACATTTTAAGTTCTACCATTTCTCTAAAGCGTCTATTACAAGCTTTTGTCTTTACGTCCTTCCGAACTGTTTAGAAGCTTACTTTACGCGACGCCAACTTTTTATTTGTTCATTTATAGCAACAATTTGTAAAAAAAAAATGGGAATTAATTTAATGGTGGTGGGCAAATAAGGGTTAAATTTTTTCTCTGCACTTTATGTCGGGTCTTTTCCTTCAATTTTCATTGGCTTTGATCAAGATCTAATATGTCTTCTAGGCTGCTTCTGCCAGAAGGGAGAGAAAGACTTGAATTGAGGACTTTTGCGACTCAACGAAGTCAACTAACTAACACAATGCCATTGCCTCCTATGCAGCTCTCGCAATCTTTAACTACCATTTATTCTGCTCCTGACTCCTCTCTTGTGACGAAAAATAATTAAAAAAAAGTAATAGGCTTGTAAAATGATGAGAAACAAGTTTCGGCTTAAGGCTAAGAAGGAGGATTAAGAGGTAGATTGAATTTATTAATTTATTTAGTTTGTGACTTGTTATTTGGTGGATGGAAAGAGTGGTTAAACTGGATAATAAAAGAGACTTCTCTGGTTAGAACGCACTCAGAACTCGGGCAAGCGACAAAGCTTTTTTTATTTCAAGGGAGCAAAGAGGTTATTTACACACGTTTGGGCGTGGTTTTCTTTGGTCGTTCTACTAGAAGTTAGGAATTGGAGTGAAGCGGTGTGGTTACGAGCGGTGGTGCTTGGAATTAGGGAACTTTCTGGGAGCGGTCGTCCTGTAATTCTGACCAATCAACTTCGACCTCCTCCTCGGCGGCCACCTCCGTCGCCTCCGACGTTTGTGACTCTGGCCCCTCCTCTATTTCTGACAGAAGCTCCTCCTTGCCGAACTCCTCCAGGAGGGCGGACTCGAGCTTCTCGAACTCGTTGAGTGACGAGGAGGAGGAGGCGGGCCTTTTGAACTTGTCACCATTTGTACTGCCCTCGAGGGAGCCCTTGGGTGTGGAGGAGATGAGCTCCTCCTCAATATCCTCGAGGAGGTGCCGTGAGAGGAGGTTCCCGTCCTCGTTGGGCTCGTCGGCGTCACCTGAAATGCGTGACTCGAAGGTGGACTCTTGACTAACGGCACATGCGGCAGAGGTTCCAGCGATGGAGGAGGTTAGCGTCACTGGAAGGGAGCTGATTGTGCCGATGTCGCAGGAAACCCCTTTGGAGAAACCACCTCCCGCAGTCGGCTCATCCTCGCCGAGCGTTGATTGGCTCTCGGTGAGGCTCCCTGGAGTCTGGTACTCTGAACTGGAGATGAACGCTAGGGTGGAGGAATCGGAGGACTTGGGACGGTCCTCACTCAAACCGCGGCTTCGTTCCCTTGCGGTGAAGAATGAAACGGATGACGAACCCACGACACCACAGGCCGAGGACTGCTTCGAGTCAGTCGAGACCTGGAAGAAACAAGAATTCACTTGAGATTTTTTTTCTGGAAGAAAAATCGCTGAATTTGAGTACCTTGGGGTCGTCGGTTGGCGTCACTCCAGTGCTCGAGAGCCGCTCCTCCACTCTTTCCTCGATTTCAGCGATGAGCTCGGCGGCGGCAGTGGTGGCCATTTTTTCGGCTTCGTGAGAATCTTCTTCCGGTTCAGAAGTGGGTTCCATACCTTGGGATCGTCGGTTGGCGTCACTCCAGTGCTCGAGAGCCGCTCCTCCACTCTTTCCTCGATTTCAGCGATGAGCTCGGCGGCGGCAGTGGTGGCCATTTTTTCGGCTTCGTGAGAATCTTCTTCTGGTTCAGAAGTGGGTTCCTCTATGGGAAGCGGAACGGGTGACGCTGAAGCGGCTCTGCTACTGTCTTCGTCAAAGGCTGCTTTGAATCGAGACTCATGGAATTCATGACCTTTTGAGAATAATGAGGGAGTTAAGGTAATCGCTGGCTTTGAATCATTTATTATTATTTCTGAAGGAGGATAAAATAAAATTAAGAAATTGACTAAAATAGGAAATGAAGAAGCGAAAGCTCAAGTGGCCTCTGATCTACTACTCGGCTGCATGTGAGGGTCTGGAAGAGGTTTCTAGACTGGCCAGCGCATCGGCAATGATTTCGTCTACTAGTTCCAGGGCCACTTCCCCCTCTTTCCCCGCCTGGACAACAACGTCTGGAGAATGTGACCCTTCAAGTCCCCAAGGGCTCCCTTGAATATCTGTAATGAGCCCAAAGTACCCTCAGTTATCACTATCCCGACTAAACCCACCCCACATTGAAGGATTATGCTGTTAGAAACATGCCGCCATGCTTTTTCTCGAATTTTGTTAGCTCTGTTTTAGTAGTTTTTAGTATTTTTGTTCTAATACAATTGTGGTTAGAACGTTTAGTTTTGCAAAAACAAGTTAAGATGCATCGTCATTATTTTCAGATCAGAGCGTATAACAGCGTCATTAGCTACCGTTTCACAACCATTCGTTAGTTTCAGCGATTTTGAAGCGATGGTGTTAGTCGATTAGATGATTGCCTTGAGCAAACGGAAATGAGCCGACCTTGTTCGGATTCTGCGTCGGAGTTCTGCTTTTCGGCGTCAGCGTCTTCCTGGTCTTCGGCGTCTTCTTGTTCTTCAGCGTTTTCCTGCTCTTCAGCGTTTTCTTCCCAAGAATCCCTGTCCTCTTCGGGATTTTCTTGGTCATGTTCTTCTGGCTCGGCGTTTACGAGGTAATCTTGGCTATGTTTATGTACTTCTTCTTCTGGCTCCTCTTCGCTCAAATCGCTTTGTACCTCAGTCCTGTCAACAATTTTTGGTTCCGATTCGGTCACGTGACCTTGTACCTCAGTTTCGGCAAGGATTTCCGGTTCTTCGTCCTCCTCTTCGTCCGGTTTTTTAATCGCTTCCATTTCCTGCCGCAATTCTTCTTCTAGGACCAGTTGGTCAAAATCCGGTTCTGACTCTGTGCTGGATGGACTCTTTCGCTCGGCGTCGCTTTCGGTAGCGTCCTCTGGCGGATGAGCGTAATTTTGAAGCACATTATCATCGCTAATTGCTTTTTCGTTGTCGCTGGAGTCAACTTCCTCTACTTTTTCGTTGTCGCTGTGTACAATGGGGACAATTTCATCTGTTTCTTCGCTTTCGTTGTATTCCGTGGGGTCAACTTTCTCCTCTGCTTTCTCCACTTGTTCATGTACTGTGGGTGTGAGCTGCTCTTCGGAATTTGCTGCCTGTTCTGTTTCAGCGACGAATACATCTTGGGCATTTGAAATTATTTCGTTTTCCAGCGTGTCCAGTATATCGTCGTTCGATGACGTATCATTAATTGATTCTGCCTTCGTTACGGGTGCCGACAGTAAGCTATCGACAACGATTTGCTCGGCCTGTACACGAGCTTCCTTTGATTCTGAGAACATGCCATCAATTCTAAATCACTTGTTTCTATACTGCGTATTTTTTGTGAATAAATTCTAAATTTTCTTTTAATTGTTCAGATGATGTAACTATCTGTCAAAATATTATGGATGCCATAAATCCAAATCTAAATCATAAATCTAACCTTATAATAATAATTTAAAATGATGCTTTGAGTAAAAGTATCCTGAATCCCCACTGCTAATGAAAATGAATTTGTAGTAATTTTCCAATTTCTAGTTATTTCTTTCCAAGCCTAACAATTTTTGGTAATTTTTTATGATCAATTGGAACTATTTTTTTAAAGCCCGGAATTTGACTGAATCTTCTGAGTAATACTGCCTTTCTTTTACTGACCAGTGCAAGGTGAGCAAATTATTTTTTGCAAATAAAAAGAAAATTGATGGGAGGGGACATAACATCCACCCGGAAATCACGAGGGCCCTTAAGGGTCCTTCG
>VYYI01003680.1:0-11702 GCA_021029175.1 Bilobella aurantiaca
CCAAAATGACCCCTTGACCTCAAAATGACTTTTCAAGGTCAAACTCTAGTTTTGCTTGAAACGAAAAGTTATGATGTTTTCGATGACCCCCGTGACCCCCAAAATGACCCCTTCACCAGAAAAATGACCTTTCAAGGTCAAACTCTAGTTTTTTATGAAACAAAATTAATGATGATCCTGATGACCTAGAACGTCTTGTATAATTGAAACTGGCCTACTTCCGCTACTGGTTGACCGTTTTACAACGGTTTATTTATGTTTATTCTATCATTCAAAGACCACAAAAGATAGGTGCCTAATTTTGCACTAAAATGAGGTTGGTTACTAGGGGTGAGTTGGGGCAAGCTCAGGGCAAAGCTATCTTCCAGTTTAAGAAGAGATAAAATGTCAAAATACTGTTTGCAGTTTAGAGTTGCCGCAAATTCAAGAATTTTGAAACTGTCGTGTATAATGGCTGCGGGATTATTGTTACAGATACAAATATTCAGCAAAACTTTTTAAAAACAATTTAAGTTTTCAACCAGCTTTCTACTATTTAAGAAAGACGAAAGCGTGACAAAAAGAAATTTCAAATATGTAGTATTTTTTGGTTAGCAATTCAGCCCTGTTGCTGAAATGAGAAATCTTGTGCCTAACAATTCAAACGTTCATAGTTCATATCAAACTATTTTACAATTGTTTTTTCATGATTTTTTTTTATATCAAAGCAGTTATTACTGACACAATATCCCCGTGCCATGGCAGGGGTACACCTTCACAATTATTTAGGTCTGAATATATAATTTTTTTTAATTAACGCAACCTGAAAACTTTAAGCGGGTGCCTTCAGGGTACAGCTGTCTTAGGACGGGAGTGTTTTATTAGTTAAATTATAATTTCATAACTGCAAGGCACACAAATGCATTCTCATGAGTATCGTAACTTAATTGGCGAATTGGCTATTTGTAAAACTAGTTGTTTTAATAATGGTAAATTTCAAGCATTTACAGCAAGGTAAAATACTATACAAAATAATAAAATGATTAATTCATATTTTCTATTACAACTAAACATAATTCAATATTTTAATTTTGTAATGTTGAAAAAATTGTTGTGTAATGACCCACTACATAAGTATGTAAATTTGAAGCCGCAGAACTTGCAAACTTCAAATAAACTGAAAGAAATATTATTTGGGTGCGTCAACTCCTCACCTCAACTATGTCAAAATCAAGAAGGATCGAGCCATTGCTGACTACTACAGGGACGCGAGTTACGTACCATTTCGACCAGTGTTTAGGATAGGATCAAGACCGGACAAGCAATTATTTGCGGTATTTGGTGTATTATCTTAATATATTTAATAATAAATAAAATAATACGTAAATATTAATATTAAATTTAAAAGTTTGAAACAATACATTTTTTATAAATTAATAAGAGCTTAGAAATCTAGTCTTATGAAAAATTTATACTATTGTGGGATGTTGCAGATAAGAAAAGTTTTGTTGTTTTTTCATAAATTTTACAAATATTATATGTTAGCTATGCCAATATATGGTACATAAACAATAAAGTTCAACATTATTTTCAGGCTGGAGGATTTTTTAAACACTAATCACTATTTCTGAAGCAATAATTCTTGTAGTTTGCTCTTGTGTTATATTGGATAGCCTATATCGGCCATTCAAAATGTTGGATGCAGAAAACATAATTATCAGCGGGGTCCCTCTCTTACCTATCTCCTTAAGCGACAAAAAAAAGGAAGCTTTTGTCTTTAGAATTTTTAACCTGCAATTGAAAACAGAAAAAAATTGTTTTAATTTGTCAAAACTGCCTTATGAATTAAAGTGCGTTGGATTCATTTCTTTTTACAATATGCTTTAGTATTTCAAGGCGGCGCTAAAGTCAGAATAACTCCAGAAATGGCGCTGGGGTGCCATCTAGAAACAGAGAGATAAATCATATACCCTTGACTCAGGAGCTGTAGCAAATTTTTCTGGACAATGTACAGATTTAAAAGACTAATAGTTTAACTTAAAGCTTAACTTAGCTTTAACATCAACTTAACTTGAAATTTAGTATTAGAGTTAATTCATTTCATTCTATTGAATTACAAGCTATATTGCATGCTTCTAACTTAATTGTAGTTTATATTTTGAAAATTATTTCACGAAAAACTTTGTGCACAATTTTGAAATCCTGTTGAATTTAATGAACCAATTTATAAGTCATGAAATACGTGTAAGTACCACAACCAAAAATAACAAGAATTTAAGCATTAGATTATTTTTTAGAATTTTTTTAATTGTCTTAGAAAAATCGCTACACTAAATTATTCGAAATCAAGTATTGGACAAATCAGATGACCTTAAAACGGTGTCAGTTTGGAGTCCATGCCATTATGTAGACAAAATAATGTCGACATTAAAAATGTCGACAGAATAATGTAGACAGTAAAAATGTAGACACCGTAATAACATCGACATTAATAATGTCGACACCGTAAAAATCTAGACACCGTAATAATGTCGACATTAATAATGTAGAACTTGAAAAATGTAGACAAACGAAAAAAAATATATTTATTTCATGTCCATAAAGATGGATGGATGATGTCGTCATCTCCTATGACGTTGGTTACAAGTTCCTATATGTTTTTGAAACGTAAAAAATAACTGCCACTGACCATGAGTTGAGTGGCATTTTTTTTAAGTAATTCGTTTCTCTATAGTTAATGCAAATTTCTTAAAAATCGGTAATTTAAATTAAAACAAAATAATTAAAAAAATAATACCCCTTAAATAATGAATACGGGTTTCAATTGCTTTAAAAATGAACTCAAATCCTTAAAAAAGTAATCTTAAAAATGACGTAAGAGGGATTCGTACCTGGAACCTTTGTATAGAAATCAAACAGCCTCACAACTAACTTTTTTTTATTTACAACCAAGTGTTAAAATCGCCAAAGTTGATACAAAAAGTGAAGTATACATGGTTGCGCACCTTGCAACTAGAAGGTATTGAACCGGCAACCCGGTATTACTGAAAACTTTGTCAAATTTCGGGATAAATGTAATGCAGGGTGAGTCAGAAGAATTGTTTATTTATGGAACACAATAATTGCATGCGTTTCGTTTGGTTGAATTAATGTTTACGCTTTTACAAGAACAACATGCAATAATAGTAAACCAAAACTTATTGCGAATTATTGTAATTATTATTGTAATTGCGAAA
This sequence comes from Bilobella aurantiaca, assembly GCA_021029175.1. Taxonomy (NCBI): domain Eukaryota; kingdom Metazoa; phylum Arthropoda; class Collembola; order Poduromorpha; family Neanuridae; genus Bilobella; species Bilobella aurantiaca. The sequence goes on from VYYI01003680.1 coordinate 3,216, forward strand.
ATCTAAGCCATCTACATTATTAAGTGGTCTACATTATTAATGTCGACATTATTACAGTGTCTACATTTTTACGGTGTCAACATTATTAATGTCGATGTTATTACGGTGTCTACATTTTTACTGTCGACATTATTCTGTTGACATTTTTAAAGTCGACATTATTTTGTCTACATTATTACCCGATTCCGTCAGTTTGTGAAAATTCCTTTTGCTGCATTTCAAATTCGAACTGCTTTTAAACACTGTGCAAATTTGGAAACGGGTGGGAACACATCGGACAAGTGTTGTGCAACTTACTACTTATAAAACACTTTCAAAATATACTCAGGACAACAAAGTATTTAGACGTTAAAAATTGTTGTTTCAAAAAATGCTGTAAGCTGTAATTTGCTATAATTTTAGGTTTTTTTAAGTCTGGCTTCTGAACATTAAAAAAGTATACTTAAAATTGATTTTTTATATTTCATTAGTCAATACAAGAGGAATGGCTGGATTTAAGCAAATTACTGGTTTGCTAGTATATCTAGAATTTTGATCATTTATAATCAAGACGTCAACTTCTAAATAAACTATTGTCTGATGCATAAAGAAAATGCAATACTGAGACTGGGACTTTAATTTAAAACGCATTCAACTGTACGTAGTTTTATTCTTTGCTCTATACATTTGTACTGCAAATAGATACTAATATGTATTAGTGATATTTCTCAGTAAATATTTTAAGCTAATGACTTTGGTTAGACACACTAAATGACCTTCTATTTTAAATTTATAAGTAGAATAACACTAACAATATAACCCACATATAAGGTCAATTATTTTAAGCTCGAAAATTAAAATAGTTTAATACATTAATCCCATTCTAGCCTCGGAGCTGAATAATAAAATTCCGGTTTAACAATTTGAATTTTCGGTGCCCTGAATTTTAGATGCGGTCGAATGTACTTGAGTCTCGGAATTCGAAACCAGATGTAACCATCCTTCCAGCCTTTATTTATATGCCGAATTTGCTTCTTTTTCTTTGGAGCCTTTTTAACAATAATAACGTGGTGATGATGATCTATAACTTTTGGTGGCTTTGTTTGCACTTGGTAAGTAATGGTTTTTATCGTAGGAGGGGCATGCACTGCATTTGTTTCACCGTAATTTGTGAGTGGAGCTTCGCAAATCACTGCTATTGGAATGATTGCTCCAGCAATCTGTAAATTCAAATACAAATGATTGCAATTTTATACCAAAACTTGAAGAACTTATCAAAACTTACCAATAACACAAAAACATTTAACATCTTCCTGCTACTAACACAAAGTAAAAAAAAAGTTAACAGACAGACTTGCAGCGTTTTATATGTGCTCAGACAGAGAAAGCAAAGAAATTACTATCATAATTTCACGACATCGTCATTCATTATAAACATTTCAATTTACTACTGCATTTATCACTAGACACTCTTAATTCATCACGCACATTCATCCCATCTCTCAAATTCCTGTGCAAATTATACACCAATTTGCATACTTGCCATTGAGACTAAAGTAAATTCAAAATGAATGTTAAGCCGCTACAACTTTCATAATTTCTTTTTTTTTTACATTGATAAAATAAAGATCCCCACTACGTTGCATAATAAAGAAGACCGGAAGGTGAGGGAAGGAAGTTGCTCAACTGGTCTGCTCACACCTTTCATTATGCAAATATGTTATGAACACGAGATGCTCAAAGGGTTAATCCTGATTGGCCAATCACGCAAGAATTTAAAGGGAACATGAAGAATCAACTAATTAACCATCCTCAAATCTATATTCAATTTATTCAAAAAGCATACACACCTGTCAAAAACTGAGAAACTGTTGTAATGATGTTTGTACATCCGTTTCAAACGAATACTTTTTTCTCCTTTATAATCGAAATTTTCAATTTGAAATATTAATGTTGTTGACGGAAATCACTTAGATGTCATTACATAATTTGTTTTCTTTTTCATTGAGCAACTGACTTTGAAGACTCGCCCTGACAGCAGACACAAGCCTTGAAGGGTCACTTCATTTAAATACGGAAATTTTATCAATAGATTTTATTGCATAATTTGCCTTCGACGTAGTGAATCATATATTATTCAATTAGGAACATCATTTATTGTATTATGTAGACAAATGTAGAAAAATTATAAAAATTTTTTTTCTAAACAACTCCTTTCTGTAAAACATAATTTGTGTTAACTAAAATATATACATTGTCGTATTATTTTTCTTTTCGCCCAAAATGACATACCAAATTCATTTTGCTGTACTTTATGATTTTAGAAAGCCGTCGTTGCATGAAAAAAATGAGGGAATTCAAATTTCAAGCCCCGAAAATCACTTTCTTTGATGAACTATTATTTTTCTTCATAAATCAAAAATTATACAAAATTCAAATATATAATTCATTTTGAGCATTTTTCAAAAATTCGTTGCGACCATTCCATCACATTTCGTGTCTTGGGATTGAATCTAGCATTATTTTCAATCTTCAAAGCAACAACTTCTACATGCTGCCACAATTAAATTTTATATAATCAACTACAATCAGTAATCCACGATCTGAAGCTTATTTTAAATACAAAACATTTTAAACATGTATGTACTGAGTATATTAGGACATGTTTTGTATGTTTGTAGATTTAATTTCGGTTGGAAACCCATTCAATTGCGTTTTGGGGTTCTACATATATACAAGTTGTCAAATAAGATGCAATACATGGAAGAGGTAAAACAGCTAGGGCTGAAATACTAAATAGTACAATATTCCGTCTTGTACTTTTCCACTCCCTCCCATGTCTTCTCGCCGTCATGATTTTTCAGTTGATAAATTCAATGAAGCGAGTATGGAATGAATAGTTTACATATTCCTACATTGAAACTTTTTTTTTTCCAAAAATGTCTAGAGCTAGAAGGAAAATAATGGGCCTTTAGTATTTAATAGATAGTCCTGCAGAACAACTTCCAAGTTTAGAAAATATTAGCCTAATATTCTCAGGAAGAACGCATAAAATTATAATTGAATATATTTCACTAGTTAAAAAAGTCGACTCTTTGCTTTTTAGAAAAACTTTTGTAGACAAGATGTCTTGCGACCATCATCTTGCTAATAATATATGCGGCAACTCAATTTAAATGTGAAAATAATTTTACGGTTGAATCAACTATTAATACGACAAACTCGATAAATACTGCGACTCAGTTTCTATTTGAAACCCAAACCTAAACCAGAAAATTTCGTTTTGCTGCATTTCACAAAATGTCTACGCTTAAATCTAGAGTTTTAAAGTTGAAAACTATCGTGTCAAATTTCAATTCTGGTAATTCTCAAAGCGTTGTGCAAAAAACTAATCATGTAACTTATGGCCGAGCTGCTGTTTTCAACTTTTACTTTAAGTACAAAACTGCACAAGATAGGCCTGATCGCTTTGAAATGAAGGAATCTTCTGCATTGATCAATTGCCTATCTTCATTTTTGGCCACTTTCTTAACCATTTCTGTTTTTTACCTATATTTTGAAGCCATATTTGGAGACACTCAGTTTTTCCAACGACTCGTCCTACTTACATTGATTTCGGTACTAGCAACACTCAACTTTTCACAATATTTCTTTCTGATAAGTTCTCGGCGCCAAAGAACAATGAATATCATAAATTCCGCTCTCACACTGCAATGGATGCACTACTCCAAAAGAAACTTGGCGTATGAGTCATTTTGTCTTTTGATATCTTATGATGTTGTACTATACACACAAATTTATTTACCAATTATCTATACATTCTCTTATTACTTTCCGTACATGCTACATTACCTGCTCGAATTCCTCGTGCTTGTTGGAAAATTTGCAAGCGATGTGGATCTTCACCAAATCATTGTTCGAGAATTCTGCAAGTTTATAGTGTTCTCATTAGTGGCAGTTTCTATGGGGCAGGGACTCGCGGCATTTGGAATACTTATACATTGGATATTTACATATCATTACTCCATCTACGTATATCTGCAAAACAGAACAAGGTAAAAAATACTTTATATGAATTATACAGGCGAAATTTAGGTGATTGGGCAAAAAGTAGTTTTGTAAATTTGTATCGTAGGATTAATATCTTATTGCTTATGATGTGATTACCGAGTTATATAGCAAGTTATTCTTAAAAATAAATAGGGTAAAATAATACTTGGAGTAGGAACACTATATCGCATTCTTGCGGTAATTAATTTTTGGTATGACAAAAACAATCTACGATACTTAACCGATACCAATAAAAACGTGATTCATATATGTTAAATTCTATTTGAGCTTAAACCTTGATTACTTTTTTTAATAATTTTTTTTAGCTCTGCTGATGTTGTGCACGCTATAAGCGACAACGTCGACACTGAAAAAGCACCTAAACGTTTCGAATGCTTGGAGTATCTCAAGGTGCAGTGTTTGTACAAGTGGTACTCCGAACAACTTGGATTTGCGTTTACTGTAATATATGGCTTTGTGCTGCAGGGCTGTATAATGCTGACGTACATTGTACTTCAGGCTAAATCGATGCCAATTCTCCTGATCTTGGCAATTGGCATTGCAGCAACATTTTGTGTTCTTGGTCTTTTTGCATTCCTCAGAATAGTGACAACTTGTCATATTCTGTCAAAGACTATGATTAAAAATTTGAAGAAAAGTTTGAAATTGAACACGGCCAAGTTCTACTATTTGTTTTGGAAGAGCATGACTCCGTTTCAAGTGAATGTCGCCAGTATCTTTGTTTTTGAGAACATGGAAATTCTCTTAATAATTTTTGGTAAAATCGTCCTAGAAACCATTATAGATTTAATGTTGACGATACAAACAGATAATTAGGGTTAATTTTTTATTACATACTGACGGGCATAGCTTGACTATTAAAGAGGAAACAGTTATAGGATATAAGCATGACTGCTTAATCTATTTATTATTTAGACTTATTCTTAATTCATTATTTCATTCTTTGATTCATTAGCCAGAATAAATTGTGAATAAAAAATTCAATTACTCAATATAAATCCTACCTAAGCATGTTTGAAAAGCTAAATAAATTTTAAATAGGCTTTTATTCATAAACTATATTCCGCATACATGGTTTTTTCTTTAACTTGAAACTTTGTTTGGTTTTTCCCACTGCTTTTTACAAAATACTATTTTGCCATTCTGAAAACTTGATACCATTTTCCCGATAACTTTGTCCGCTAACTTGACACTATTCAAAAAATTTCTGATGGCTTTTCCTTGAAGTTTAATGTTGGATATTCAATCACGAGTTCCGGCTACATTCAATTTTTCAAGCATGACTAACCAGGATATGGTCTCAAGTGTTTGCGTTTTTTTGAAATCAAACCTGGGTCACTATTATACTTTAAAATAAAGATAATTTTTGAAAATAGTGAGAATTCCCACTATTCAAAATTTCGAAATTTTGTATTTGAAACTTAAAATTTTAAAAACTTTATGGGATTTTACACGCAAATTTTGCAGTTTTACGAGGTCCCCTCTGCCAACTCATTTCAACTTTTCTTTTCAAAGTTTAGATTGGGTATTGATGTGTATGCGTCGGTAATCAATACGTATCAATTATTCTGGTTCTAGTCAATTAGGAAAATAAATTTATTATGAAAATTTTGTAAGGGGGACCCCGTAAAACAGCAAAATTTTAATTTTCAAAAAAAAAATTCTAAATTTTTAGTAGTGGGAATTCTCACTATTTTCAAAAATTATCTTTATTTTAATGTATAATAATGACCCAGGTTTGATTTCGAAAAAACGCAAACACTTGAGACCATATTCTGGTAAGTGGTAAGTGCATGAGTCAGTGCCTTTTGCTCTGTTTCTTTTCTAAAACTCTTTTTGTTCTCTTCTAGTTTAAGAACACAATTTTAGAAAAGCTAAGCTGAAAGTACACTAAAATTTTAGATGTATTTCTTCAGTTTAGCATTGGCACATTGTTGTAAAGCACACAGTACTCGATTTGATTTCACGAAAGACACTTCCAAGTTGTCACCTAAATTTCACTTGTAATTGTTAATAAAGTTCTTTACTGCTCTAAAATTCTCAAAAGATCCAAAGCCCATCTAAAACGCCAATTTTATTTAAGGTTTACTCCAACATTTAAACATAATTTTATTGTTTTTAATAAATTCACTAGTTTTGTTTTTAGTTTTCTGAACACTTGATAAATTTGTTTCCGCTAACTTTCCCCGATAACTTTTCCGCTATCTTGAAACTTTTGAAAATCTTCCGTATGCTTCTCCTTAACATAATTGTTTCTAACAATTTACCACTTAGTTGGTAGCGGCAACGAAGCTGAAATGTTTACTTACGTTTTCGTCATTTCTGTCCGTCCGAGCCACACGTGTATCTCAGGAATTACAGAACATATCTTAAATATGTTTGCGGTGATGTGTTTCAAAGGTTCCGGCGCAGTTCGTTTGTTTGTGTTTGACCGGATGTGATCCTTTTTGCGGTTGTTATGGCAGGTAAAATCTCAGAAGAGCGGCGGGTCAAATGTCAAGTTCAAGGGATATCATTCCATGACAACATAAAATATGACCCCTACAAAAGTTGTTCCCCTTACCAAGGGAACCAACATTTGTATAGGACACCTTTCTCTGTGACTTCTAGTTGACCCCTAAAATGACTCCTTGTCCTCAAACTGACCTTTCAAGTTCAAACTCTAGTTTTGCATGATACGAAATGTTTTGATGGTCGCGATAATCGTAGAGCCCCCTTTCAATCGAAAATGACCAACCTCAAAATGACCTTTCAAAGTCAAACTTTAGTTTTGCATGACAAAAAAGTTAAGAAGTTCCAATGATTGTAGAACCTCATTTACTTGGAAATTACCCCTTGACCTCCAAATGACCTTTCAAGGTCAAACTCTACTTTTGCATGAAACAAAAAGTTATGATGATCCTAATGACCTTAAACTCCTTGTATAATTGGAAATGGCTTATTGACTTCCGAAAAGCAAGACTTCTGTTTTTTAGTCTAATCTTAAAATTTTTCTAGTTCTAAGCTTCCTACTTCCGCTACTAGTTGACCCTTTTACCACGGTTTATTTTAAATTATAATTATTTCAACAAAATTATCTTTCAAATAACAGCTCTCATAATGACGTCCCACCTACTTGTTTTTGAGTTTACCCTTCCTCGCCTAATTTTTAAGTATTCTCTTGGTAATATCTCAATAGCAATACTGTAGTCTGGGGATTTTGTTAACTTATCAACATATTCAGCATATGTTACAATTTGCTCAAGGCATGCAGAATGTAGGGAGAAAGATGGGAGGGAGGTCATTTGCTTACTTGAGTTTAAAAGCGGGCTCTGACTACTATGTGTAACATTCTATGTTACTTTGCACAAGTAAAACCCTACTTGTGCAAGAAAGTTTTAATTTTTAATTTAATTTTAATTTTCAAAAAAAAAATTCAAAATTTTGAGTAGTGGGAATTCTCACTATTTTCAAAAATTACCTTTATTTTAAAGTTTAATAATGACCCAGGTTTGATTTCGAAAAAACGCAAACACTTGCGACCATATTCTTGTAAATGTAATGCATGAGTCAGTGCGCTTTGCCCTGTTTCTTTTTAAAACTCTTTTTGTTCTCTTCCAGTTTAAGAACACAATTTTAGAAAAGCTAAGCTGAAAGTCCATTTAAATTTTAGATGTATTTCTTCAGTTTAGCATTAGCACAATGTTGTAAAGCACACAGTACTCGATTTGATTTCACGGAAGACACTTCCAAATTGTCACTTAAATTTCACATTTCAAATTTCCAATTGTTAATAAAGTTCTTTACTGATCTAAAATCTCAAAAGATCCAAAGCCTGTATAAGACGCCAGTCTTCTTTAAGGTTTATTCTAACATTTAAACATAATTTTATTGTTTTTAACAAATTCACCACTTAATTAGTATTGTTTTTAGTTTTCTGAACACTTGATACTTTTTTCCGCTAACTTGTTCCGCTATCTTGAAACTTTTCAAAATCTTCCGTAGGCTTCTCCTTAACATAATTTTTTTTGTAAAACCCTAGTTTTGCATGCAACGAAAAGTTTGATGGTCCCGATAATCGTAGAGCCCCCTTTTAATCGGAAACGACCAACCTCAAAATGACCTTTCAAAGTCAAACTTTAGTTTTGCATGACAAAAAGTTTGATGGTCCCGATAATCGTAGAGCCCCCTTTTAATCGGAAATGACCAACCTCAAAATGACCTTTCAAAGTCAAACTTTAGTTTTGCATGACAAAAAGTTAAGATGGTTCCAATGATTGTAGAACCTCATTTACTTGGAAATTACCCCTTGACCTCTAAATGACCTTTCAAGGTCAAACTCTACTTCTGCATGAAACAAAAAGTTATGATGATCCAAATGACCTTAAAGGCCTTGTACAATAGGAAATGGCTTATTGACTTCCGAAAAGCAAGACTTCTATTTTCTAGTCTAATCTT
>VYYI01003681.1:0-11696 GCA_021029175.1 Bilobella aurantiaca
GGGAAATTTCCATATCCTCTGTCTGAGTATGCCTAATCACGGAGATACGGGCATATTCAAGGTCAGAGGCAAGGCAATTCCTTCTAGGGGAAAACCAACAGCAAAGACTTTTTTGTGGCTGATCGGGGGATTTGAACCCCCGTTCTCACGCTGGCTAGTGAAGAGGGACAGACACCCTACACCACTAGACCAACACCGCCTACTTGTGAGTAATCTAAGGATATTGTCGTATTCATCGTATCTGGCAGAATACAGAAGACCCAGATTTCACACCATGTTTCGAAGATACGGTTTTCGTATGGACTCCGTGCCTTCTCCTGTGGTTATCCTCAGTTAGTGATTTTTACAAAATCGGCTTGTCTACATTTTCAAATTTTCAAGCTTCAAATCGTCGTAGACTGCGCTGGACTCGCCTCTCTGTTCTGAAAGTGCTTTTCGCAATTGTTGCAATTCTCATCAACTTGATTCGTGTCCTTTGGCATTCCGAAACAGTTCTACACTTACCTGTAAAATGGCTCAATCTTCTAGTGCATACTAGCACTAGAGCATTTATTCGTAAATGTCAAAGACACTTAACTAGAGAAGTGTTCTTTCAACTGGTCCTTTTTATTTTTCCTAGCTAGACAAACCACTAACCTATCCTAGGACAAAGTTTCCCTAAAGGATGGCAAATTTCAAATTTTCATGTCTGAGCTACAATATTTTATAATTAAAGTAGACTGGCATTAACATAATAAAAAACTAGAAAGCTAGAAACTGAAATGCGCTAAAGTATTCTGTTTATGAACGTGATTGTTGGCTAACAAATTGAAATAGTTTTTTTAATAGTTAATTTTTCATTTTGAAATGTAATCCTACATTAAAACGGGGCTTAATGTAAGACAAGGTGGTTTTTACGCTTCAGCAATATTTTTTTCAATCTAAGACTAAAGAAATCAAATACCTAAAATCGAAGTGAAGTATTTAAAAAAAATATTTGCATATTGCCGCTTTCAGCAATTGTTTTCTTTAGCTTTGCAAAATCAGGCTTGGTCCATAATTTCTGTATTTGACAAATTCAGGAACGTGAAACTTCTTAGCAGCTACTGTTGATATCCACTGTCATATGCTGAAAAACATGTTCTTATATAAGGCTGTGAATTCATGCAAAATAATATCTACCACTAATACTTCAAATTAACAACTTTACAATGGAGTAATACTTATTTTGCCGTAAAACAAACGCTAAACATAAACACTTCGACTCACTAAACGTAACACTATTAAAGTTTTTCCAGTATTTCATAATTTACATTTTGATTAGAAAAAATTAGGTTGAAAATATAAACATAGACATCGTTACACTTGACCTTAGGATTCTTTTGTGCCCGGAGTTTTATCTATTAGTTCTTCAAGTATCGACACAATTTGTATTTTATATATGGTTACTGTAGCTTCAGCAATCTTTGCAAGGAAACGCGTTAAACGGGTAATTTGACATTTGAACTCTTCTTATGGAAACAAAGTGCTCAATTTTGTCGTAGTTTGACCTAATACGACCGCATGGTTTGAGCCTTACTTACATAAAAAATGTAGTTCGTGATAATCCAAGTTCGAAAATAAAAAGGAAAAAATATGAAACACGACCACTTACATTGTGACACTTGAACTTTACTACTTTAAAAACCAGGCGTAAATTTACAACCAAATTCGACCCTAAATCACCCGTGATGCGAACCTCATAAATTTATAAAATAACAAATCAAAGTAAAATATAATATAATATTTATGCAGCTTCAGCCGCTTTTTCAGGCGTAAGATGACAGACATTATCAGTAATTTTTCTTGCTGCAATGTTTCAAACAATTCGATTTAAATTAAATTCTTTTAATTTCTGAGCAAAATTAATTTCGTCGAATTGTTTTCCAATATTTTGAATTTAACAAACCAGAGGAAGCCCAATTAGATTTGCACCTTTGGTTTTCTATTTCTCTCAAGTCTTTCCTCACTCATTTGGTTAGGTTAGGTCCTAACCTAAAGTTTGAGAGCAAATCTCATTGGAAATTATCAAAATCCGACTTACTTTTCTGTTTTGTTGGACTATTTTTGAGTAGTGCGAAAGGAGACTTTTTCTAAAAATCATTATTTCATATGCTTAATTTACTATCGCAGTTTCAGATTTTTCAAAAACAAACACTTGAGAACATATCCTAGTTAGTAATAGCTAATATACACTGGTCACATTATGTAATGTTGTTAAATGTGTTTCTAAATTATAAATATCGAAAGATTACTTTGTTCAATATAAAGTAATCACGTGGCAATTTATAAAGCCCTAACACTTACTTAATTCTTTTTTTTTGCTTTAACGTATACAATAAACATTAAATGCTGTTGCACAGGAGCTGCAAAGAAGGGATGCAAGTTATGGAGCATTTAAAATCCGCAATTTCAATTGGCTGTTACATATCTGGAGTAACAATCTTTCCTCGCTACTAAAACTTACAATTAATATTTTAATTTTATTAACTTTTAAGAATAGCAAATACAACCTTTATCATAAACTAGTAGATGAGGTAAATTACTATAATTTTAATACAGATTTATCACTACAATTGTTAAGCTAAGCTGGTATGTACCTTCAAAATTAGCATTTAGTATAAGCACAACGTGCTGTTCGTACGTGAACTGATTCAATATTTGTCATTTTATACGCTGTCGCTGGTATTTATCAGAAGGTTGGTTATCCTTTGGTTTTCTTAATAGATGGGTATTATATCATTAAAACCTCCAAAAAGCACTAATTAGTAGCTACTAATTATTGTCTGCAAACATTGATTAACTCATTTCTGCTCGAATTTTCTTTCTGTACATGTCTTTTTTGCTTTTAATTTTTTTTTCAAAAAATTGTTTATAAGCTGAACTGTAGCATTCATTTAAATATCATTGGGAGAACATTATTAGCAACTTCCGTGTTACTTTTTTGAATTTTTATTTTGAACTCAGAATGTTAAGTAAATACGAACTCATAGCCTTACGCAAATTTCTGCTAATTGTAACAAAGTTCAACTTAATTGAAATAAAATTGTTAAAAGGTTCAGCAATTGTTCGAGTTGTCAAAAATCGTAAAGTACAGCATGCCGTTGGAATAATATCTCTTATAGCACATTTCTTGAATTTGACTCTCTGCACATTGCGTTTTCTTAACGCCACTTCTACTTCAGTCAAAGTAATTGTAGTGTTTCTTGTCATTGCAACTGTGGCTGTAATATCGTTTCGTTTGTCATTGATGACCTATTACAAAGAACTAGTTCACCTAGCCAATAATTTGTTGACAATTTCTTCAGTATTGGGTGAGACATAATACAAAATTTTTAGGCCAAATTTAAATAATTAACCAAAAAGAATATTTTCTGTTGTTCTACAGAGTCCAAATTCGGTGCCACCGCATGGAACAACTCTACTAAGGAAACTAATAGGGGAAAATTTTACGTGCTATTTATTGCTTGTTCGTTCGTGTGCTCAATCTCAGTTTCTTTATTATCTTACTTAATTAATAGTTTCTTATTCACATCCACATTTGCTCAAGTTGCCTATTTCCTTATATCGATTTTTTATGCAGTTTCTACTGTATGTGACTCTGTTGCCTTCTTAGCGACATTTATTCCGTCAATACTAATATTGGTGACTGGGCTACGCACTGCTTGGTAAAAAAAACTCTTGCAGAACAAGTTTCAAATTGTTCAAACCTTTAAAAAAAATTATTTGTAATATGTTAAAGCAAACGTACAAGAATTAGCCTATGTTTTGAACAAAACGTCCAAAATATGTTTCTACTGAAAATGCAACTAATTTATGTCCTTATCTAGTGTGGATTGGCCAAAAAATTTCGAACAATACGATTTCCGATGCATTCTCTTGTACCGTACAATACAAGTATTTAACCAACTTCACAATGTCGTTTATGGATCGATTCTGTTGCCAGCATTTAAGTTGATTATTGTATTGGCAATATATGTGGCAACTTTTGCTGTAATAAGACTACGTCAATTCCTGCACGTCACGGTTTATTGTCTATTTCTATTTTACCTTGTAATTTTTGTTACGGCAGTGGCACCAGGAGCCTTACTCATGTCATCAGTATATAACATCAGTTCAAAATTTTGTGCAAATTTGGAAAAAAGCAGCGGAAGATACAAAAGTTTGGAAAATAGGTTGTTAATTCGAAAAATGTTGGTCTCGGTTCCAGTTCTGAAATGCACAATTGGGACATTCTACCACATGGAAGGGGTATGTGTTTAGTTTAATTTAAAATTCTAATTTGATGAAATAATTTTTTTCATTTTAGGAAGCAAAACTTACTCTTTTAGACAACATCACTCGAGGGATAGCTTTCAGTCTTCTAACATTTAAATGAGTAACGTATGAATCTTGGAACAGTCAAATTAAAAAAAACATTTGGCAATCATTATGATGCCCTAGCCAGTAATGTTTTTTTTACATATAGATATTTACCTTTTCAACGTAATTTTAAAAACAAAAGCTATCTTTGAAAATTTATATTTTCAAAATTCGTCGTTTTCTTTTAACTATAAACATTACCTTGGTACCATTTGAGGCGCATATTTTACTCTTACATTAGTACACACAATTTTTCAAAATTACTACTGCTTAAATTAACCTTTTTATACTGTAAGCAGATTGAACAATTCTACAAAAAGGTTAACAGAATAACTAATTCATTTTTAATATTTAACATACTGAAGATTTAGGTCACAATCTAATGAACATGCCCCCTGTCGGCACCATTACCATGTTAAGGCATGTACGTGTCCCTGTTTAAAATTAAAATGTGTTTGTATACATTTTAACTCAGAAATAAAAAAAAATCCAAATTTATATCACCATGCCCTCAATCGTGTATTTGCTTCGTGCTAACACGACTTTACAAAATTCTAAATTAGGTTTCCAACCGTTCACAAATTGTGCACAATCGTTTTTAACAATTTCTAAAATTTTGGATATTTATCTGATTGGAAATTTATGGTAAATAATTATATGACAGCGGGCTTAGTCCTCTGTTTTACAAAGTAGAAAAACCCGTAAAACAGCAGAATCTTAAGGATAGTTTGTTTTTGCCTGCTTGATGACAACATCTCTACTAAATGAGCCCTTCGTACAATATCCCTATCCTTACTTACAACTTCATCATCTGCCAGGCAGCAATGTTAAATAAATGTGAAATCCAATTTTGCCATTTTTTTATTTAGAGTAAATACAAATTAATAAAACAATAGATAACCTGGTTTTCAAAACAATACATATGCGTTACTGAGTTTAAATTTTTCAAGCGTTGAAGTAGAAGTAGGTATACAAGATCTTTTTTTTACTTTTTTTCACAGCAAACTTCACAATGGCAGAACAAATGCAGCGTCAAGGTTTGTTGATTGGATTTGTGAACTCATTTTTACAGAATATGGAAATAAATAGTTTCTAGCCAAACACAAAGATTTTCACAGAAAGCTTTATTTGAAAATCTAAACCAACATAGCAGCAATATATTATAATTCAATAATATATTAATTTTGCGTTCGGTATATCTTTAGAAAGATGTGAAAAACCCAAATGATGGTTATTGCTCCTTTGGTGGATTGGAGCCACTAGGAGGGGGATCACATGTTGTTGATCCCGCACCGGGTGTCGAGCAAACCAAGTTGGAGCAACCATCGGGTGCTGGTGGTTTGTCAGCAGGAATACAACAGCCCTCTGGTTTCGGACATGTTGGAGAACCACATGGTTGGCATTGCGTCAACCCTGCACCGGGTGTCGAGCAAACCAAGTTGGTGCAGCCATCGGGTGCTGGTGGTTTGCCAGCAGGAATACAACAGCCCTCTGGTTTCGGACATGGTCGATCTCCGGACCCTTTGCCAGTACCTTTAGGCGGCGGGTCACATATCGTCGTACCTTCGGCGGCTTTGGAACAAAATAAGTTGGTACATCCTGGTGGTGCTTCTTTTTTGTCATCAGGAATACAGCAGCCTTCCGGTTGTGGACAAGGTTTTACACGGTGATCCGAGCATGATTCTCTGATTATGCTGACTGCAATGAACCCCAATACAAATATCGTCTTCATAATGGTCCAAACTTGTTTTTTTTTCAAAAATCTCTTACTTTGGTTTTTCTCAACTCCTTAACACATACTAATTCGACGTTTTATAGAATCAGAGAATTTTGTTTTTGCTATTTTCAACTGGTTCAAACATTAGTGTAGTAAATATTTTTATCTACGTCTGCGGCTTACCTTCTCCAGATACGTATACAATTTACGTCACACAAATTTGAATTATAAAAGTACCAAAATTAAAATTCAATTGAATTTTAAACACTTTGCAGCTCAAAGATGAATTATTTTGCTTTGACATTCTACGTGTAAAATTTCCAACTTTCACGGCATCATCGAGTAACCTTGTCAATGCTATTAAGGTATCGTTCCAGTATAAAGTTATTTCTAAATTTTTGGATGAAGAAAATCAAAATTGTAGGTTCGAATTAAAACAACAAAAAATATTCAGCTAGTTTATTGTTTCAAGTTTTAGAAATCTGGTTAAGTATAGACATAACCTATAGTTTCAAATTATTTTGAAAGGTTCTAAAAAAAATTAAGAGAATGAGGCTCGACAGTAGACAAAATAGCCCATAATACTGGCAAACGGACCCAAGCCTTTTAGTAGAATTTAAAGCAAAAATAGATGTAGATGTAGAATTATGTTTGCAACAACAAATCAAAGCACGAATGAAAACACAAACGTAATTGACGCCTGAGTCACCTTTAACTATTTATAACTTTAATTCTATTTTACTATTTATTATTTTTAACAGCTGAACCTTGCTGTGCTACAAGAGATAAGAGCTTGAATGCATTCCTTTTTTTTTAACTAAAGAGTTACTGCTCACCACCCCTATTTAATTTTAAAAACGTATTAAAAAAAGAAAATATTTTAAAATTCCCTGCAGGTTCTTGAATGCTATTTTTTTTGTCTACGACTTGGGACTGCAAAAGCGGAAACTGGCAAGGCAATTAAATTTTAGTATGTTATTGGCATGTGTCCACTCAAAGGTGATGCACTTGGAAAATCAAAGTAAGTGCAACTGTTAAAGAGAACAACAAATATTATGGCAAATTAGGTGATTTACGTCACGTGTTTTTATTTTCTGTTTGAGCAACACATTTCAAGGTTGCTAAAGTTTGCATAGCTACTTGCGGCATAAATTTTCCCAGTTTGAATTACGTTTGAAAACACTATTTGAAATTCAACTTGAATTTTAAGTACTTGACAACTCGAATTTTGTCATAGATTTCCTGTCATTAGCTTCTCACTTCATCTATTTGGAAAATGTAGGTCTTTGAAAACTTTCCAAACTTTTAAAAACTTGCAGAATTTTCTACAATAAACCCAATTCCTCTTATCGTGTTTGGGTATGAAAGGCGTATTTTTTTGTCGTTTCTGTATATAAAAATGAAATGTCCTTATCCATTATCCGGAGTACAAAGCATCGGGCAATCTCAAGCACCCAAATTTCTGATCTTTTACGCTAACAACTACGATGGCTAAATATTTTTCTAGATTGATAATTTGAGGGTAAAGTACAATGGGGACACAAATCTATAAGTTGATTGTTTTTGTTAGCTAGAAAGAGCCTTACTTTAATGGTATTATTCTTGTACATTCGTTTACGGTATGACGTTGCTGGCATGACTTAAATTTTCATATTCCATTAAACTTGTAACTAACAAAAATGATAGTGTATAATAAAAGCCAGTTTGGCATGAGTCGTAGTAAGGCATTACAGCGCATCCGCCAGAAAAAGGCAAGCGCAACAAGAAGAGGAAGGAGAGGGGAGGGCGGTGAGGAGAGAAGTCGTGTTCAGGGATGTCCCTAATTTGCTGAAAATCCTTACGATTATGACTAATGGCCGGTTCCACAAACGCCAGTTAAATTTAATCGCCGATTAAGCTCAAAGTTAAACGCCGATTAAGAAAAACGCGTTTCACCAACGCCGTTTAAGAGTTAATCGCCGATTAAATTCCCCAATCGGCGATTAAAGTTAACTCACCTATTTTCTCCGATTAATTAATTTAATCGGAGATAGTGAACTATTTTTTACAGAACTCTATTTCTTAGCGAAAGTTGTAATTAGCTAATTATTAGTGAAAATGAATAGCTCGTCTGACGATGAACTCGAACTGCTTGACCTAGTCGACCCGCTGCCTAAAATAAAGTTTCCAAGTCCTCGTCACAAGCATATTGATGAACTCGATAACCTCAAGTTCAAAGAACGGTTTCGTCTGTCCAAATACACAGTATTGAAAGTCCTTCTAGAGGTTAGGCAACTAATTAAAAATCGCTTGAATATACATGAAGCATACATACATACAGTTTAGAGAAAGCAAGCGACTGTAGTTAATTGTAATAATTTGTAGATCGAGAAACAACTTGAGTATGGGTCACACCGCAACAACTCTCTTGCTCCAATCGACCAACTGCTGCTAACGATTAGAATCTTAGCTACGGGTACACTTCATCTAGTCATTTTCGGTGTTTAAAAATCTACAGCATGCCGAACACTTCACAAAGTAATACTACTTCTGGCCAGCTTATCTCCAAAATTCATAAAGTTTTCTATTGGAATGGAGGAGAGAAGGTTAAGAATGAAGACATTTTTTGAATATTCAGGGTTTCCTGGCCTAATCGGTGCAGTCGACGGAACTCACATAGCAATTTTGTCGCCGGCAGGCGAATTTGCAGAGGCCTATTGCAATCAAAAAGGTTTTTTCTCAATTAACTTCCAACTCATTTGGTCCTGCTGTGTACATTACTGATATCGTTGCTCGATGGCCTGGATTTACTCACGACAGCACAATTTTTTACTTTTGTCACAAACACGCTATTTTGGAAAATCGGGATGTGAAAGAAGGTGCGCTGATTGTCGAAAGTGGATATCCATGCAGAAATTACCTCTTGACCCTTACACTTGGTCCTAAAACTCGAGCTGAAGAATTGTACTACACATGTCATGTCAGGACACGAAACTGTATTGAGAGTGTCAATGGTGTCCTAAAGCTGAGGTTTGCATAAAAACATGGAATGCGAGTGAAGCTACTGAAGGTTCCCAGCATCATCGTGGCAGTAGTAGTCCTCCACAACATTGCCATTAGTGTCGGAGAGGGAGAACCTCCAACTGATCAAGAACTAGAAATGTTTGTGGAAAATCAAGTAAAAAAGGGAATTAATCTTGATCAGGGACAGCCTGACGATTTCCTACCACTTAACTTCAATGAAAGAGGTAACACAGCTCAAAGAGAAGCAATTATTAGAGATCACTTTACTTTAGTTATAATTGATTATAATTTAGGATAATGTTAATTCATAATAATTTAAGATTTGTTTAAATTCAACATATTTGTCGGTGTATTCTGTAGCTTTGCTAAATAAAATTCAGTCTTAGCTTCAATTAGCCTCATTTTGGCTTTGTGTCTTTCCTCAGCCATCTAGAGCATGCGCTCGTATTAGTTCTTTTTGGACAGTGCCAGGTCACCGACACTTGCAGTGGCTATAACTTTTTTCTCCATTAGAGACCCTTTTAGGGCTGGGCGGCGGCGCGAACTCAAGTTCGACAATTGGAAGCCCCGTTGGTCATTACCGATATAGTAGTGCTACAATTCTTGGTATCTTTAGAATAAGTCACAAATTGACTGGGTGGCTCCATTTCGACTATCCTCGAAGATTCCTCCGATGGCTCTTCTCGGTCGTCTCCGTTCTTCAACTTTTTTTTCGAAGATATTACCTAAATTATATGGTCATAATCACGCTGCTCTTGATTTATAAAAATAGAAGATTGAAAAATACCTGAAATTGTAAAAGCTTCGTCATTGTAAACGGCATCAGAGTCGAACGGGTTAGGAATAGGGCATATTTTTGAACCAAGGACATCAAGTAGCTTCTCCCCAACTGTGTCCAGCTTGTCGTCGGACTTCCCTCCCCCAGTTTTGTATCGTTTTACTTTATCTCCGGCGGCTGTCTTATTAGCTGACCTCTTGACATTCTTATACAGAAATTTTAGCCCCTCTGCAGTTCTGCTCACACTGGCCACTGGGTTGAACTCGGTTGCAATGGACTTCCATGCTTCTGATTTCTGCTTTGCCGTGAATCGGTCTTGAAGTTTTCTATCGCATACTTGTACTTCGATTTCGAGAGCACGATGTCAACCAAGAGGTTTCTATCTCTCGTACTAAAATTAGTTTTCGTTTAGCCTCTGTTGACATGACGTTAATGAATAATACAACTTTAACTACAAATCAAAGTTAAATTAACTAATTAGATTAATCAAGTAATTCACACTAATCAAAGTTGAATTATAAAATCAAGTAAACAAAATTATTCTTTCAAAATTTGAATTGTTCTATTTTCCGCCAAAAATCCAGCCAATCAGAATAAAGCAAGCTCAGCTTTTTACGCTGTTGCCAAGCTTTCTCCTGCCTAATCAATCACCGATTAACTAATTGGAAATTAGTTTTCGCTAATCGACGTTGGTGAAACGCGCAAAAACTATTCGCCGATTAAGAAATTATTCGTCGATTACCTCATCTTCAATTAGCGACTATTTAACCGACTTTGGTGGAACCGGGCATAAGTAAATTAAATTGGGTAAGTTAATTAAAAATTGTAAAATGCTTTCTCAATAAGCTAAAGCCATGAAACTTAAATAGCTCAACAACGATTCCTAATTTGTTTATTGTACAATAAAAATTAACGTTTGGAAATATCGTTTTACCCCGAATTCGGAGTTTTTATGCACGCTTAACCTAACTATGACATTTGAAAAACTCGAGAATGGTTCGCCAATTAGTTGGAAATTTAGTTTCACGTATTTATGTGGGTCGTTATGCGCGACAAACTATGACATTAAAAAACTCAAAAACGATTCTCCGCCCACGGCCTGCAGTCCGGGGTGTTAGGACCCTTGTCCTTCTTTTGGTAAGTGCCGACATCTATTCCCCGCACCAGCACAGTAACCAGCACAGAAAAAAAGTGTTGGTGTGGTAGTGCTGAGTTGAGGCCTGAAAAGTGGAGGCTGAACATGGGTGGCTGTACGTAAGGCGGGGCTCAGCCTCTGCCTAAGCAAGAGGCTCCTCGGTGGTCAACACCGCGTTCATTGCCAAGCAGAAACCCAATCATTTTCAGACCTCAGGAAATCACAGTCGACTCAACAGGCCGATACCATCCTTCCTCACTCACTAGCACACGCAAAGATTGATCAGGCCTATAGGCAAATGTCAAAAAGCATCGCAAAAAAAAGATTCACCAATTAGATAATTGCTATTAACAATTAGTAAAATTTAACTGCAAGAAATTGAGGTTTACATCAAGTTGGGAGATTTCATGTAAGCTAAATCTAACTATGACATTTAAAGAACCTAAAAACGATTCCGCAATTAGTTGATTGTAGTTAACAATTAGTATATAGTTAACTGTTAGAAATTGAATATTTAGCGTACTCCCGTTTTCGGACGGGCCCGCTAGCTTATATAATCGTTATTAGAAACTATTGATTTTATATCAAATAAACCGTGGTAAAACGGTCAACCAGTAGCGGAAGTAGGCCAGTTTCAATTGTACAAGACGTTCTAGGTCATCAGGATCATCATTACTTTTTGT
>VYYI01003682.1:0-11696 GCA_021029175.1 Bilobella aurantiaca
TTAATGTCAGTTTCTTGGCATTTTAGGCGCTTTGCAGGCGATATAAATAATGAAAAGTTTGGCTCACATACAGATAAACAGCTTTTGTTTCTCAGTTAATTGCAGATGCAACCAGCATCTGCTTTTATTAAAATAATACTATCTGCAACTTCGCGTCATTAGTTGCGGAACACTTTAATTAACTTGTTGTTTATTCACGAGAATCTATTTCAGTACTTCCAGCTTCTAAGCAGTGCTGCTGTGCTTTCGAAAACAAAAAAAAAAGTCCTGATTCTGCCAAATCCTTTAACAAAAGTAATTGAGCAGTGCAAAAAAAAAATCAGCGGCACCTATATTTGCTGCAAAATGGCGAATGTTTATCCCCCATTTCCCCCGTGTAACATATGCGTTTCAGTTAAGTCTTCCACCCACGCCACTGAACCACATGTTAAACCTATTCAAATTTTTGCTAATTGTCTATCTTAGCATTCAATTATTAAAACTGACGATATTTATTTTTCTTACTCGAAGTTCGAAGAAACAAATGATTATGATGGTCACTTACCAGGAATCTTGAATGCGGCGAGCGAAAACTTCGAAGTGGTTCGCTGATCGGCTACTTACTAACATGACGCAATATTCTCGTAATTGTTGTAATTGCAGTTGTAATTGCAACGCGCAACTGCTACTCATTTTTCTATTAAAAATTGAAAGTGTGGCTAAACTAGTTGTATGTAAATGTAATCAATAAACGAAGAAATCCAGAAGTCCGTAGCCAGGGTACGCCCGAGTACCAAACTGTATTAAAATTGCACCTATTACCTAATTTAATTAATTTAAAGGTCTTTCTAACTTGGAAAGTAGAATAACAAATAAATCAACTTAAATCAATCGATTAATCAAACTGTACTTCTTGCGAGGTCAGAGATGCATATAAGGAGCAAATGACGCCTGCGTTTCCCTCTGCACAAAAAAAAGCGGGAAAACGGGAAAATTATTTTGTTTCTAGTGTTCTCGTAGTCAGCTGTTTGTGAGATGCTAAAGAAGAAGGGGTTAAAATAAACGTAAATTAGAGTGTACAAAATAAACATAACTAAATGCTAAACTAATTTAATTAAGTATTGGTTATTCTACTCAGCTAATTGTTCAAGCCATCGAAATCGGCAATTGACATCTTTAAGAGCAACTTCTATACTGACTGTCCTGGAATTTGCAACTAGTAAGTGGTAAGCTCAATTTCCAAAAACACTGATGACATAATTTCGTCTTACAGTGGGGGTAGAAAAAGTAACAATAATATTTTGCGGCAGAGCGCACAATGATTAATAACGTTGACTTTGCTTTTCAGTTTTACATAGATAGCTGCACCTCAAGGGATATGTAGTTGAACAAGAGGCGTTGATGACAGGACCTTCTTGTATTGATGTAGCCTGATTGAAATTCAAGTGTTATAACGGTTTTCGGTATCTCCATTTAATCAACAGTTTTCTAATGTCATCTGCTTCTGCGTACTCGTCGTGTGATGAGTCTATTTTTAGTCTGGGATATCATAATGTTCCTGGAATGGATCTCAAGCTGTCGGACTCGGAGAGATCCGAGGCAAATGTGCAGTCCAATATCCGTGAAACACCAGGCCTGGAATTTCAAGACGACGACGCTAGCCGTAATGACAAATGTTGACAAGACATATTGTTATTATTAAATGTTTACGACTTTAATTTATAGAAGCAAGTAGCAATGGCACGGAGTTCAGCAGTACATCCGTGGCCGATAATCAGCTTTCAATGAAACCAGTCAAGTTCGACCACGAAAAGCTACACCTTTGTTGCCAATGGAGAGAATGTAGTCATGAAACTACTTACCTCAATAACTTTACTCAGCACGTTGGATCTCACGCTGCAACTCCTGCATTTGAAGTGGTCCAATTGGAGGACAAGACTACCAAAGGTAATCAATCATAGAAATGTGCCGGTCTCCCTAGTATAATAGCTTAAATCTGTAACTTCTAACCATCCTAGTATTGCTTACCTGTCGCTGGGGAAATTGTTCCTATCGTGTTGACATTTTGCAAGATTTGATACGACATGTATACCTTCACGTTTATCACTCGAAACTGAAGTCACTTGGGGAAAATTCAATTCAGAGAATGGAGCAGTCATTGGTAATCACAACTACAAATTTTAATGGGTAAATTGTAGCAGCGTTACCACTCTACATAGTTTATTTGAATCCAAAGATATGCCAAGGGGATCCCAGTTTAGCTAATGTTGTACCATTAGCAACGGAAGACTTTCGATGTGCTTGGGGCGATTGTTCGGAGATTTTCGCTAATATTCAGGAGTATTATGATCATATTCGTTACCACTGTTTGGATAACCCGAAAGGAAAAACAGTCGTCGGGGGTATCATGTGTAAATGGAAAGGTAATGTAAGGTTAAACATTATAAAACATTTAGTTTCATTTAGACGTATTTTCACTATATATTTTCTTGTGTTAAAGGCTGTAAAGGTTCATTCCCGAACATTACCAAACTCAGGGATCACGTCAAGAGTCACACTCAAGAGAAATTGACCGCATGTCCAACCTGTGGCAGTCTCTTTGCTACGAGAACAAGACTCATTGACCATTGCTACCGACAGAAAGGTGATAGATTCGAATTTTAGTTTTAAGAATTTGATTCGGTGAGTCTCATGATATTTTTTATTCTCATTTCAGATGAACAGATATTTTCGTGTGATCTCTGCCTGAAAGGTTTTGCAAGCCCTCGTCTTCTTCGAGATCATATTCGATCGCATGTCAACAATTACAGATGCTCGCAGTGTGATATGTCTTGCATCTCACCTTCCGCACTTTTGTCTCACATGGCTTATCGCCACAAACAAGATACTTCTAATCCTTGCCCTTATTGCTCTTATTCGTAAGTAATTTTCATTTTCAAATATGTTTTGTATTATAATTTAATCAAATGCTGTATTACAAAGGGCCAAAACTAAAAGCGATTTACTCCGGCACGTCCGCATACATGAGAGCCCAATTTTATTTTGTCCAATTAACGGTTGCCAGTTTAAGACGCGCAACTCACAGGTGTTGAAAGTGCATCAACGTAAGAAACACAAGGACCCTCCTACAGGTACATATCGTTGTCACATTTGTGAGTGCAGATACTCACGTGGAAATTCTCTTACACGACACTTGATCGGAGTCCACAACTTACAATGGCCCTCTGGTATGCAAAGTATTACCATTTTGTCATTTTTGAAATATAGCTTTATAGATTTTGGCAATTTTGTTTTATATTTTAGGACATGTGAGATTTAGGTAAGTATTTCTACAATTCTGAATCAATTTTTTTTTATAAAAACACATGTATTACGTAATATGCACATTATAATTTCCTTTGTAATTCAGGTACAAACTGCAAGAAGACGGTACTTACAGTCTTCTCACCGTCAGATATGAAAGTGAAGTTGTGATTACTGCCAAGATGGAAGACCCCGAGCCCGAATACATTTTGCCAAAAGATACAGCAGAAGACACGTCAGAATAATTCAAATTTTTGGCAAACTATATTAAAGGCTATTTTTATTAACTTTATACTAGATTACTGTATAATATGTTTTCATATTATTTATATAGTTAAATAAAATGCGCTTTGATCTCAAACCCAAATCACGAAAAGGAGATTACATATTTACCAAATTATTTGTGAATTAAAACTTTCTCTTTTGGGCCTTCCCTCGAAACAGTGATTACTTGTTTAACTCGATTCTACGATCTCTTCGCTATTGCATTCGATATACCATTTCAAACAATTTTTTATATTTCATTTTTTTAAAATGTATCGATGACACGTTAGATTTTAACGAATAACGAATTTTAAAAGTGTTTAAAAATATTCAATTCTGGCAGATAGTTAATTACTTTAATTATTTCGAACGTCATCGCTTATCACATTTCACTTTCAATGACGGCGTTTTCAAAGGCATTCTTTTGACAATTATATGCACTTCTTATTACGTTTTTTTAACAATACCGGGCCATAGAGATTGGCATATTTTCATATTGGTTACGAAATTGAATCTTGTAATGCAATCAGTGAAGATTTTAATTGGATCCTTAGCAGCAGGTGGTCCGAAGTAGAAAAAAGAAAAGCGCTAATTACTTTGCATTTCCATTCTACCATTATTGTTTTGTTTTTTTTTCTAATCCCCTTTAAGGTGTTAGTTCCGTGCACTTGAAAAAAGTGTGTGTGATGCGAATTAAGTGGCGGATGCTGGGGTCCTTAACATTGATCTTGGGATGTTGGAAGTGGAAGATGAGAAACGAGGAGTCAAATAGTGTTGGCCCAGTAGCCCACTTAAGCGTCTTTAGTCCATCTGCCGAAGTCCCAACGAAAGGAACCCTTGGCTGCAAGTGCAACGAAAGGGACACAATAAATTAATATTTAAGAGGCCGTCGGCTTTCATCAATCCAACATCAACTTTGGTATGAATACGCTTATTTTCCTAAAAAAAAGTGAATCAATATCGGGCTATTTCTGTCGCTTTCAACGGAATAGTTTTCGACAGGACATGATTGATAGGTAGTCCTGTAGGATGCATTAAAGAATTGAAAAACGTTATGCAATCGGTAAGTCCACAATTAAATTTACATGCTGCACTCTGCGTCAATTGGCATTGTGCAACCGGAGGCAGTTTGATGAAGTGTGTGTCGAATGGATGGAAAGTTGTACGGTATTTATAATGGTGAACATTAGCATTAAAATGTAGAATTGTAAAGGGCCCTGCAAAGCATAGGCGTCTGCATGCATCTGTAACTGATCATTATCACACCTTGTGTTTTCCAAGACTTTCACCTTTCAGATCCTCATTGGTGGATGTGCTTGCAATTATTTGCCTTTTAGAAGTGATTTAATATCAAATAGAAAGGGCCAAAAATTACGATGATTTATCCGGCCATGTCATTTTCTATTATATAAACTTTACGATGCGTCTAATTGCAATTCAGTCACTCAGCCTCATAAGAAAGTGATACTACTTCTTCGTGGAGCAACGTTTAATCTAAAGAATTTCTCGAAATTTACGGAAACAAAATTTAAAGCTCTCTCTTATACGTTTAAGGCACTCAAAGGATGAAGGCCTTAATTTTGGTACTGGGCATCTTCCTCTTCGTCGTCGGTGCCAACGCTGGGCTTCCTGGATATCACCTGGAATTTGGACCTATTAGAACTCAACGGAGCATTCTTCAGAATTTGGCAGTGGACAGGATGCTCCGAGATCGAAGCTTCGTAATGTCTGTCATCAACTGCGTCCTGGACAAAGCCCCTTGCGACAATCATGGGCGACATTTAAAACGTATGTTTGTAATTCATCGATTGGTTGGATTTAAGTTAAATGGCTTTGATTATATCTAGGATTGGTTCCCGAAGTTTTGCGTGGTCAATGCCCTGGGTGTGATCGAAATGTCAAGACGCAAGTACGGCGGGTCATTACGCATGTTCAGCGTAACTTTCCCCAGCTCTGGACAGAGGTCGTCAACAGATTCATTCACTCCGTCCAGCACCCCTCGCAGTCGTTTCACAATGTTTTCGGATAAAATTTCAATTAAGCTCAAATGGGAAGAATGCTTTCTCAAGTGTATAATTGTTTTAGAACAAATCAAGTTTTTTTTTTACCCTTTTATATGCTTGTTTTCTACTTTAGGTTTTAAGCATTGTACGACTGTTCATTTCTTTTTGTACCAGAATGTTGAGCTGTTGTAACTGTTTTTGTTTTAGATACGTCAAATTTTTGTTAATGTACTTCAAAATTGTCAATGGTTTTAGTATTAAGTATTATAACTTTGATTCTTATGGCGCTTGTGGCAGTACCACCGTTGAACAATAGAGCAAATTAAATCATACTTGGAATAAAAGTTGACGTCGAACAGAAGCAAGGTTTACATCTAATTTCAATTCGAAGTACCAGTATTCTGGGCGCACCAGTTTCGAAGTAGCCGTTTATGGTTAACCGTGATGGTAAAGGCATTATTGTTGTCTTTCGGAGTCAAGGATTGGATTAGAGAAGAGATAGTATTTGGCATGCAATTTCACGGTGGTGAAGCCAAGGCCCCTTGGGACCCTTTCTTCTTCTGAACCTGTCACTTAAGTCCCCATGTCAGAGGAAGTGTTCCAGGAAATTGCGGAGCATGGAAATGGAGCAGGTACACCATGTCTCGAGCCGTGCGCTGGAAGGTCAGTCAGAGATCATTGGGTTCGATCCAGCAAAGCCCCTTAATTGCTGCAAAGTGTGAAATGCTTCTCAAATGTTCCAATAATCCAGTCAGGTTTACTATGCATGAACCGGATTGTTTGAAAAAATCTGGGGATGCTTCTGCAGTGCAGAATGACTTTTCAGGGAAAACAAACTCTGTGTAAAGGAACTTTCACTTTGAAACGGAAAAGAAAGTGGAAAGAGTAATCCCATGAGCCCCTAAATCTTAAAATTTCATTAAAATGGTGAATCTTTTAGGTTTAAGAGTATTCAGTCCTTATGGGACGTTCAAGCGTCACGAGGAGAACACGAAGAAGAAATATGAACTCATCATTTTGTTCGCTCCGTGGTTTTAATAGAAAGAAAGTCAACTTACAATTTTTGGACTAAGCACGCAATATATTGTACAAAAACTTACAAATCAAGATTTTTGCAAAGTAATAATTGAATTTAAAACAAACCAAGAGATTCAGGCCAAGGGTAGATGGACGAATCAATATGTAGCATTTCGATTTTGATTAGCTTTGCCGGACCTCCTCTTTCATTTCCAACTTCTAGACCCTGGAAATATTTAGTTCACTTCTTACGAAAATGTTCACTAAATGTTTGATATCTTTCAGAGTCACTCACAATACTTTAAATTTTAATAACATTTATACATCACTTTTCTCCAAGAATACATTTCTCCATAATGGCATTCCAAGGTTGACGGCAGAAGTTATAGGAATATTACCAGAATTTGGTTCACTGCGAAGGGGCAATTCGCGAACAGTTGTAATACAGAAGTTCTCGCTGATTTCTGACATCACTAAAACGTTAAGGCAAAATTGAAAGTCGTTAGTCCGTGAAAGTACTTAACCAAATTATGGGTAGAACACTCTGGATCATTTTATTGGCTGTTGGTGGAGGAGGCTTGCTAATTTGCCTCCCGCTTGCAATTGGAGGACTAGAATGGCTCGTTAATGTTGGAGTAGCAATGGTAATAACCAAATTCTAAATGACATACAAGTTAAAATTTCAACGCAGTTCTCATAATAATTAGCATTTCTCTCTTGTCCAGCAACTTCGAATTATTAAGGGAACAGATACTTTCGAGATTTGGCGGAAACCTCCCGTTCCAATCTACTTAAAAGTACGCGTCTTCAACCTTACAAACCCAGATGATATAGGTTCAGGTGGTAAACCTATTCTGGAGGAAGTTGGGCCTTTTGTCTACTTGTAAGTTATACATTTCAGATGTATTTCCTGTTATTTTTTGTTTCTTATCTCACCTTCACAATTATTAAAATATTAAACGCGGAGACCTTTTATCGTGAGTGCATGACAAGGGATCAGGGCAGGGTAGAGGAGGGATTATCAGTATCACACCAAATGCTCACATGTCTTTGATAACCTAAATATTGCTATATTATAATAAAATATAATACTAAAAATAAGAATAGAATACTGTCCTTGGGAGGGCTGATTTGGCTCTAATTAAAAGTGGGGTTTTATGCATATGTCATTATTGTATGATGCTTCCAAGTATTGAGTTTAAATGATATACGAGTTGCAGTTACTATAAATTTTTCTTGCAAACTTAGGGAAACTATTGAAAAAGTTAATATCATTACAAACGAAGCCAGCGGTACGCTCCAGTACCAGCAAATTCATTACTACTACTTTCAACCCCAAATGTCCAATGGAACTGCAGACGATGTTATTACATTTATCAACATTCCGTATGTGGTGAGGATTAGAAAATTTAAAAAAAGCGATATTACAGATGGCTGAATTAAAATTAATAAAAACATTTGTTTTAATTATGCTTGTAGGCAGTTGCCAAGATGGGGCATGAATTCACAGACGTAGAGTTCTTGCTTGAGACGCTGGACCAAATGTTAGCGGGGAAAGGTGAGACACTTACACGGACGCATACTGTTAGTGAGTTTCTGTTCGACGGATTCACTGTCCAGTCATTCCTGGACTTACTCAATGATCCAATGGTCGAGGCTGCTGGAGAGGTGCATGTTCCAGAAATTATCAAGGATGGGAAGATGGGACTACTCAAAGGCGTTGGTGCCTCACACTTTATTAATATCTCAAATTTTTAGTTGGAAAATCTAAAGCAAGATTTTTTTTTTAGAAAAATGGAACGAGTGATGGAACGTGGGAAGTTTTAAGTGGAAAAGCAAATTCAAAAGACCTAACAAGAATTGTAACTTATGAGGGGAAGCCAGCGATGACTATTTGGAAGGATGCAACCTGCAACGCTGTAAATGGTGCTGAAATTAATTAAAGAAATATGAATATATATAGTTATGTGTAATTGATTATTTTTCAAAATCAAAAGGTACTGATGGGATGATGTTTCAACCATTTTTGACGAAAGAGACCCCTCTGGAACTGTTCATCGGACAAATGTGTAGGACGATGCGATACGAGTATGTCAGCACTGTGTCACATCATGACATTCAAGCATATGAGTACCAAATGTCAGATGCCATTTTTCAAAATGTTGAGAAAAATCCAGACAACTGGTGCTTTTGTCCAGAAAAGAATTTGAGCCAATGCAGTGTTACAGGCATTATTCGCTTGGGCCCGTGTGTTGAAGGTAAATCTTGGTATCACCGCGTCGCGCATTGTGTAACCTTGGGTCGTTCGTGAAGGGTATTTTGAACAGAGATGAACGTTTGTATATAAGAAAATTATCAGACAGCGCTAATATCGCGTAACTCGTAATTAGTTATTTTGAACGATTATACGATTGTAGGTGCTCCGCTAGCTATTTCTCGGCCACATTTCCTTGGTGCTGACAAATTTCTGCTGGAAGGGGTTGACGGACTTCATCCCGACGCAGAGAAACATGCTGGATATCTCTATATGCATCCAGTAGGCCAATACTTTTGTTTCCGGATTCATTTACCTTAATATCTGTTTTTTTTAGAAAAGTGGGGCCACTTTAGAGGCAAGACATCGCTTTCAATTTAATGTTCAACTGCAGCAGTGGCCGGCAATGCCGACCTTCTCAAACATTACTAACGTGCTACTCCCGTTGATGTGGCTGGAGGAAGGGGCAAATATTGACGACAAGAACAGAGGGATGCTGAAGGCCCTTGACGTTTTCTTAAGTATTTGGTCCTTTGCCAAGTGGCTGCTGATCATCATCAATCTAATTTGCCTTCTCGCGGGAGGATTCTTTTTGAACCAGTACAACAAAGGAAATCAAAATGTCATCATCAAAGGGAACATGAAGCCTGAAATAATAGTCGAAGACAAAGATCACATCCCTATTACAATGTCAGGTTAAATTGTTACAGACTGTTACTCTGACTTACAGTAGCGTACACAAGTTAAAATCAAAATGCACAAAATATACTCGAGTGACAAGACAAATACTCATTATTTGGAAAGCCCGTTATGTGTTAAAATTGAATAGTAATTTAAAATTACGACGAACATTTTCTGCATAATATTTCAAAAATCAAGTGGTGTCATAAGCATCAGAGCACTATTTCAAGGATAATTAAAGGGTCTCATGAAAGTGTTTTGGAAAAAATACGCCCCTTCATTTTTTCAATTGCTTTTTATGCGGATTGAAAATTGGAAAATTGCATTCGAAATCTTTATTAAAGTTAAAAGTTCAAAAAATGTAATTTGTTGAAAAATAGACTTTTCGGCCTATTTGATGTATAGACTTCAAACCAGTATTTTATTTTTGCTTATATTTATTCAGAATTATACATAAGATGAGGTGGCATTTATTTGTAGTTGAAATGTTAGATAATAAGAATTAAATTAAATTTTTGAGACCGTCAATGTTCCTTGTGGTAATCTCAGAATGACATAAGATCGAAGCTCGAGTTCAGATGCAGCCAGAGATACATTTCCCAGTTCGTCATCTCTAGCGTTATCATCTTCGTCAAGAATCAGGAATCGGAGTATCTGAATAAAAAAATGAAAAAACATATAGGTTTGAAAAATCAAAATTTCAGGGCTAGTAATAGATAAATATACAAAATTAAGTTTTTAACTTGTATAATAAATGTGAAATAATTATAAAGTGTAAATACTTGTTTCCTTGCGGGATCGTAGTTGATCTCATAGATGTCAACCCATTGCGGATTCTCGTTGTCGCTTAATTTGCTTCCAGTTTTGAGTGGAGTTTCTGGTTGGCCGTCCTGCGAAATATAGACCTTGACATACGGATCTGAAGTGCCAATTAAGTCCTTGTCAGCCAAACCACTAAAATCGAGAAAAGGTCAAATATTTGACGGTTTATGACGAGTATAATTTTAATTCAATGGACCTTGCTGAGAGCTGAAATCTCAAAGGAAATTGATTTCGCGGTGGAAATGCAGGACTGATTGGTTGTTGAAGCTTGGGCGGGGCAACGGGAGAGGGTCCCCCTGGCTGAGGACTTGGAAATGATGGCAATTGCGAAGATGGGGACTGTTGATTATTTGGGGACACTGGAAATTGCAATGGATTTGTAGTTGGTCCTCTTGGTTGATTGTTCGGATAAGAAGGCAATTGCGAAGACGGATTTGGAAATGGTTGAGAATTCGGAGGGGATGCTGGAAATTGTGGATTGTTCGGCGCAAGCGCCGGGTTATACGGATTTGGTGGAAGGCCATCAGCTCGGGCAAGCGTCAGCGTTCTAGTTAAACAAATTGAACAAATTAAACACCCTGCAAAACTTCCTGATTTGTCATAATTTCTGTCTTTAGGACGCCCTTACCCTTGTTTATTCAAGTGAACTGTCATCACTTGACCCTTTGCCACATAGTCATTGACTTCCAACCATGCAAGGCCCGCCTTGTCATCTTCCCTGAAGTTATCTGTAAATTAATCCAATATTTAAAAAAAACGAAAGATGAATAATTTTAATACTGACTGATGTAATACCATCATCGAAGACCTTGAATAGGAGACGCTGTTCCTTCCTCCGATCCCAGTTCATCGTAAATGTTTCGCCCCATTGGGGGTTCTTTGTATTGCTCAGCGTCGTCGTTCGCCCGATCTTGACTTTTCTACCAGTGAGCCCATCCGTGTAGAAGATTTCTACGTAGGGATCAGTTTTGCCAAAGTTGTCCTTGTCTTTGAGTCCACTATTATGAAATTAATTTAAAATATTTTTTTTAAACTTTTTTTTTAAAATACGCATTTCTTTTACTTTGCTGAAATTTTGAATCTCAAGGCTCCAGCGTCTGGAGATCCAGGAGCGTAGGGAAGGGTTCCTGGAGCATATTCAGATCGTGTTTGTTGAGTGTACGGATCTGCTGATTTTACTGTGAGGTACCTGGAAAGCATTGTGACAGGTTAATTAGCAGTTGCGAATGTCAATTAGATCTTGGTCTTGGACCTACCCCTGTTTGTCAAGGTTGGCGTTGATGAGTTGTCCTTTGTCCACGTAGTCGTTGACATCCACCCAAACTTGACCACCTTTGTCATCTTCCCTTGCGTGCTTCATAATGTTAATTGTC
>VYYI01003683.1:0-11696 GCA_021029175.1 Bilobella aurantiaca
AAAATGGAGTAGTTTTCGTAGTAGTTCAGCCTTAATTTTTTAAGTAGTTGATGGAATCCCTTGGTTCATTATTATTCTTCCAGACATGCTCGAAATGTGCTCGAAACTGAAGATTTCTTATGTCTCACGGCCAACAACCTTTGCCGCCTCCTAGAGGATGATGACTTGGAAGCAGCTGATGAAATGCAGGTTTATGAGGCCGTGCTAAGGTAAATGAATTTGGTCATGTCAGGGTTGCATTATATTGCCTTGCACTTATGACGGCTACTTAAGGAAGGCATTAAGGTGCATTCGGGCGACTTGGCATAATTCCGTATTGAATCCCTGGTTAGGTGGGCAAAGGCTCAGTGCAAACGGGATGGGCAGCAGGTGACGCCGAACAATCTGCGGGCGACGCTGAAGGAAGTCATCCCGCACATCCGATTCCCTCAGATGGATGTCACGGAATTCTCACTCCGCGTCGCCAAGAAGGGCATCTTGACGAATGACGAGCTGGTTCCCATCTTCATGTACTTTAACATACCTGAGCCGCAGCGGGCGGGGATTTTGCCGCTGGACTTCAATCTCAACGCTCGCAAGTATTACGAACCCTCTGGAAGGACTTTCACCGTCAACCGATTTGCTGTGGGATCCAACTACAAGCGTACTGACGGTGGTTGGGACAGGATTGGGTATGCACATGTCGAAATGAAACTACTACTCGAAATTCAAAAACGAAAGTGATCTCATTGAAATGAATTTTTGTTATCTGTGTGCTTATAGGTTCCAGGTTGATACTCCTATGTGGATCGTTGCTTTTGCCATCAACGCTTTTAGCACGAGCCGTGGGGAGACTCCGAAGCAGAGGAAGCTGAACAAGGGGAATGCGTGTGAGGTGGAGATCAAACTTGAGGACTCCGTCATGCAGACACTCTACGGGTCAAAGAAGGAGACTATGGCATTTTTGGAAGCTCCTTACTACTGCGAATTTGACAAGCCCGTGCGCATTGCTCCAAACACGATTTACATTGCATCTGTGTTTGTTCAAGTAAGTCTCGCTACCCTGAACCAAATGATAACAACTAATTGGAATGGATTGGAAATCATTGTATTGCTATTTCAGGGCCCAAATCTCTATTGCTATGCGGGAGAGCGAGAAAAGACATCCTCGGCGGTACAATGTGACGAGGCTGCTATCAACTTCAAGTTCCAGGATGCGAATGTTATCGATGATGAAGCCACCGCTCCGATGAAGCAACTTCATGAGATCACTTTCATGCTCACCTAAAAAACTCTTCAACACTTTTTCCTTTTCTCAATAATGGTCTTTTTCCATAACTTTTTAAGTGATTATCATTGATATATATGTATTTGTATGTATGACTGGATTCTGTCTGATTTGTTAAGAGTTCCACCACTACTACTGCGGCGGTTGAAACATATAGTTTCTGTTATTTTATGATACTTGATGATGATGATGATGATACAGTAAGGAAGCATTTGTGAAGCTGGGTTGGAAGCTTGCATTTATTCTGTCCT
Organism: Bilobella aurantiaca; assembly: GCA_021029175.1. Taxonomy (NCBI): domain Eukaryota; kingdom Metazoa; phylum Arthropoda; class Collembola; order Poduromorpha; family Neanuridae; genus Bilobella; species Bilobella aurantiaca. The sequence continues at coordinate 1,519 of VYYI01003683.1, forward strand.
GGGTTATGATTTATTCCGTATTTGATGTAATGATGATGATGGTAGTGCGAGCCTTGGGAGGTACATCCCAGGGTGATTTATATTCAGACTTGGAAAGGCAGAAATTTGTCCTAATAAATTGAATTTATATTTAATTTTTGACATGAGTGACAGTGCAAACCAATAATGCATAGAATCTGTACTTAACCCATTTCAACCACATTCAGAGAGTAATACCTTAAAAATTCCAATTTGGGAACGTTCAAAAAAGATTTTTTTTATTTTTAAATTTAGGAACGCACACAGATTTTAGACCACTTTTCTTACTCACAAACAAAATTAACTGCAGTCTCACATGAATATGGGATGACGAAAACATGTGTGGTGCCGGAAAATTTTCAAGCGGGATTTGAATAACCTTCTTCTTCCTGGAAATGATGTTCAAAATCCAACAATAACACCTGGAGACTAATCGTCCTGCCCTGGATTTGTTGACTTGGATCCGCACTACTGGAACGAATGAGTCCCAAGCAGAGATCTCTGAGAAAGTTTGTGTCGCATGTCACCATTTTGGAGAACCTCCTGAAACTCTTGGAACAAGCGACGCAGTCGCTCTGCACGCGCAACATGTGTGAGGTCACTGACGCCTTGTCGGAGTCGACTAACGTCCGCATCATTTCCAGTGACTGCGGGCTGGAGGCGAGAAACTTGGATAATTTGCCCACCTCCCGTATGAGCCGACTCAGCTCCATTCCCCTTGTTGCCATGTAGTTGTCGTCCGGCGCTTCTCCGATCTCACCACAACCTCCTGCAGTGGTGACTGTCCCTGACCGCGCGTTCGAATCAATCCAGTAGCACTCGAGGGAGCGGATCATGCTCAGGGATGCCTTCACTTCTTGGAGAAGATCTTCAGCTCTGTGAGCGAAACAGCGGAGGAAAATGCTTTGGCGCTTGAGGCGCTCCGAAGTCTCAATGTCCTCGGCACACAAGTAGCCCGTTTGTCCGTCCTCCTCAATTTTGCTCAGCCATTCCAAATCCTCACTCTCCACAGTTCCCACCTCGCTCTCCGCCAAGGCGGAAATGGCAGAGCGAACGACCACAACTTCCTTGCTCTGCTGTCCCAATTCTGGGTCCTTCAGTAGCCGTTCATTGTTGGCGTTCATTTCATCGGCGGTGAGACCAGCTCGTATCCCATCCTTTCCCGCTGTCAAACCACTTCTCACGGTATTAGTCTCGCCCAGATGTGGTGATGAGTAATTCTCGTTGTTGTTCCTGTGGCTGTTCTCGTATTCGGCCAAGTAACTGGTGCCACCGCCTGTTTGCCCCACATCTGAATGCTGGGACTGGATTTTTTCACCTCGATTTTCCACTTCCGCTCCATCCGCATCAGGCTCACACGCGCTGGGAAAATGGGCGGCGGCGGGCACTGAGCCAACGGATACGGATGGACTTTGACTGCTAATATTATTAGTTTCACTAGTACTAGGACCAATTTCCTCGTCCCCAAAGCGGAGCCACGAACAGGCCCCCATGTATTCCTCCTCAGGGTCGTATTTGAACGTGTCAAAATCACCGGGTTCAACACTGGGACTGGGATCCATTGCGACGGCGGCTACGGCGGTTGGCCGTTGAAATAAATGTGGGGGGACGACGCGGGAAAGCCGCTGATTTGCCTCCGTGTCAAAGTTGTTGTTGTTGGTTTCGATGCCGTTGAAGTTACGAGGAGTTGGACTCGTAGTGCCGATACTGGCGCTTTCCCTCGCTCTAGCATTTCCAACAATGCCGCTGTCACACTGATATTTACCGAGCTGATGATGATGTTGAGGATCCGCATCCACCACAACAGATTTGAAATTGACGGACGGATCATCATCCTGTCTTTTTAAGTCTTCCCTCGGATAGAAATCTCCCGCCTCCGGAATCTCATTTGCATCCTGCACTTGTTTTTTCTTTGGCTCATCCTCCCCACGTTTAGAATGTGAGCAGAGTGCGTAGCGGAGAACTCGGCGGAGGAGGGCACAACGCCTGCGCCTCCTTCCCTTGTTAGACGTTAGCTCGGTCCCTGATGGTCCGGGCGGAGCTGAAAAGTCATTTTATGTGGGCAAACATAAACAGGTGGTTGTAGAAAATCAAAAATTAAATACGTTTCATATTTTTGGTTTGCAACTGTTTCCCCGACCAGTATAAGCGCAGAATTGAAGCTAATCAGCATTATTGATCATTGAAACTGAGGGGAACAGGTTTATTTTTTCGAAGCAACTTTGACCTGCCGTGGTACACACATGAAGGGAGTGGTGAAGGGAAAGAATGGAGGTACCCTTTAGGAAGCTTCCGGCAATTATTTCCTTGGATTTTTCCAACTGCGACGCGTACTTCTCCAGAGTCATCGTTATCCTCTCGAGTTTCCGCCGCAGTTTACAAATCTCGGTGGCAATGGGTAGGAGGGACCGGAGCGCCGCATCCCTCTGCCCACCATCCCAGAATCCGTCAGGATCCTCTCTCTGAAGGCTGAGCAGAATCTCTATCATTTCAGACACGGCGCAAGAGAATCTCGTCACAACCTCCTCCCCGCCACCCCTGTTGCTGTCACTGCTGGTTTTGAAGGCTTCGACGGCTCCAAAGGGACTGCCGATCCACACCGTCATGACGGAATGAACTCCAATCTTCCCCTCCTTCACCATCTGTCCAATCTGCTCCGTCAATTTCACTATAACTGAGGCTATGGGCTCAGAACTGTCGCTGCTGGTCAGCTTACTGGCCCAACTCAATGGGATTAGGCAGTCACCGCCTTCCGCCTCCTCATCTCCCGGTGGAGCAAGTTGTTGGCTCATACCTTGTGTTTGTGTGCGCGGTTATTTTTTGGCTGTTCAAATGCTCTCTCCGAGTCTCAGGAGGATCTTCGGATATCCCATCATGAAGGTATCTCTTCAGTGATATCTCACGTCTCACTTAATCAGCTTTCCCGACAGCTGGACTTCAACTATTATTGCTAATGAGGTTGATGTCACCTACCTTCACCATCACGCTAGTCCGTTACCGTGCCGACCGCATAATTACAATAATTACGTGTGGACCGAACGAGCGAGCAGCGTTGCGGTGCAGGGTGAGGATGCGCAGATCAGTCAGTCAGGCGGAGGTCGCAAATTTTTGCCAGTAGTACGCGCGGGTAGTACTGTAAAAAGGTCCAGGTCGAAGACCTAAAAGACCTAGACCTGGACCGAGACCTACTCGATTTAGGTCCCGAAAGGCATGAGTCATGCCGCATGACCGGGACCTACTAGGTCTAGGTCTAGGTCTTCGTTTTGTAGGACCTAAATTTATGGTAGGTTTTTGCCTTGAAAGACCGAAATGGCCTAAACATTTTTGATGAACTGAAACTTCAAAAAATTATAGAGGTAATAAACCTGGTGCAGGTGCGGAGCTCAGACTTCATCCGGCTAAAGGGTACTTAAGGTAAACTTAACCACAGGGGGTAGTATGTGGTAACTGAAAACTTCCGAATTCCTCTACAGTTGTTGTATTCATGCATTATCCATTTTGATGGATAACAAAACCTACGTTTCACAGTTTCCAAACATTTAATGGCATTCTGCAGCAAAAGTTGTGGTGGTAGATTTTGGCTCCATCAAGCTTTGTGTTAATGATGACGCACTCGAAATCCAAAAGGGATAAATCTTTACGGGATTTTTACGTCGCATTTTCCAGTCCGCGCGAACCTCCCTCTTTGCAACTATTGACCTCAAACTCCGTGACCCTCTAGCCGGGTCAAATCTGTGTTTCCGAACCTAGTGCTTTGCGAAAAGTAACCTTTATGGACAAGCTCTGCGCTGCCGGTGGTGCGCGGCATTGGTGATATTACTAGCGATGATTCTAGTACGAAATTTTTGTCCCGTGAAGATTTTTTTGATGATAAAAAATGTATAATATTTTGAATTCATAAAATCGTATGCAGAGTAAATGGTATTCTGCGTACAAAATTTTTGCTTGTTTTCATCTAAGTCCTAGGTCTTTGACCGAAAGACCGACTAGGTCTCCTAAGTCCCTGTCACTAAAGACCTAGACATAAATAGGTCCCACTTTTTAGAACCTACTTTAGTCGGTCTAGGTCTCGGTCTAGGTCCTCGATTTTGGGACCTTTTTACAGCACTACGCGCGGGTGAATTTGTGAACTTGACACTTGACACTAATGAGTTATGTCATTTTTTCCGGTCTTTTCTCCTATATTCATGAGCGAATTATTGTATTACAAATTTTTAAAAGTATTGAATTCCCCGCGGATGAGATTTGCGCAAGCAGGAAAAATTTGAATGATAGAATAATGGACCAAGCAGCAGTGTAGTACAAAGCTTTATTACTGGAAGCAACGGGAAGAGGAGGACTGATCATGATGATAATGATGATGAAGGAAGTACACAATATAGGGCCTTCGAAGAGCTACGTCGTAATTGGGACGACCAATAATGATGAGATCATATTACACAAACCAATAACAATTCCCACGCGGTCTGTCCCAACCGACTCTCCGCCCCCAGATAACTTCCAACAACAACAACAACTCTTGCACTTCCGGAGTGCACTACAGACAGACTCTGGGTTGAGTTTTTCCACAGTAGCATATACAATTATATTTGCGAAGGAACAACGTACTACGTCATCATCAGTCTAAATGTGTCTAACATTGAACAGAGCTACATAGCTACATACAGTGGTGGACTTGAGGAACAACCCATGAGGAAACTCCAGTCAATCTCTGTATAATAATAACACGACTTTTTTTTCTTACGGCGTACTAATGTATTCACAATGTTAGCACACATCTTGTCACATCCCGGCGTAATAACAATCATTATTACTATTATTATTACTAAAATGTTACTGACGACGGACAGAGTGACTTTGCTAAGCAGAGCGACCTATATAATTATTACGTCTTACATTTAAATTTAGTACCGTAGTAGTTTAAGCGTGTCAGGCTAACTATAGATGCACACAGTTTTTGTTATTCATGATGCACAGTCCATATGGCGAGAGGGGAGCGGTTCCAAATCTCCGATTCGTTACTATTAATTCCGTGTTTCTCCTTCATGCCGACGTGTAATGAATTTTGTACCGAGTTCTGTATCATAAGGAGACAATTATTATAGTATGCAGTGGGACCTGAACGGCTCTGGGCTGTTGGATCTAAATACACGGGTCGTCTTCTTGTACTCCACATTCCTGTCCTGAGAGTGAGTGAGTCCTGTCCTCATATGTCCCACACCATGAGTCCGCGTCACATACACGTCCATCATCATGAATGCTCGATACAAGACGTTGACCGCGCTGCTGCTTCTCAAAGTTAGTTACTGTATATATGATAATAATAGCGGTAGTAGTAGAGTTATTTTCAGTCGAAAAAATCCTTGATATGCTGTTTCGGAACGTTCCAGTAGTTCTCCAAAAATTTCCAGTCATCTCCAGCTCGTTCAAAATAATTCGGTTTCGACTCCCCCTTCATTCCCTTCAGTTCCTTCCGCTGCTTCTCCTCCAGCCGCGTCTTCTCCTCCTGTGCGATCTCCACGGCTCCATTTTCCAAATGCCGGATGTCCGGCCGAAGCCTGTCAAAAAAAGAATAATAGAGAAAAACGAATGCAATAAAAAACAAAATAAGAAAGTATGATGTGCAAACATTATTTCAAACCCATCACCATGACCAGACTCCATAATTATTACTCCATGGAAATCATGCACCATTTCATATTATAAGAATTCCGGAAGGTAAGACCAGTCCGTAATTCCTATGATACATGCAAAAACTCCTTACCGTGAGTCCGTTGACGGGTAGGTTTCCCCCGGAAGTATTTGATTTAACGAAATGGCAAATAGTGTGAAATGGTAGTACTATATATAATAGTAACAAATACACAAAATCATTCCATTACTGATGCACATAATCCACATGGTTCCACCGCCTCCTAAAATGCCCAACCACACACGGGAAAAAATTAACTTACACAGGCACTATCCTCCGACCTCGGAGTAGCCTCCCACAGGATCCTAGAGTTCGGAATGTCAATAACGACGTCGTCAGATTTTGGAACTGCATCCTCCACACCCTCAGGGGATAAATCGTCCGTTCCACCGCCGGTCTGAAATGTTCCAAAAAAAGGGATCCACACATAATGTTGTATCGCTCACTCTCACTTCCACACACAGTTCGGTCCACATCAGCTGTTGCTTGAAGGAAAACTTTTACACGATAAAGAAAAGAGGTTGCCAACCAGACTCGATGGATTTGTTTTACACATTAAATGTAATTAATTAGAAGAGAAATGATAAGCTCACATCGACACTTGTACTGAAAGATCGGATGGACAAAGAGTTAAACTTTTGAAACATCTTCCTCGACGGCGATGGACTGACGCTGGGTGACTTTTTTGTTTCCGCACCACTGGGATCTCCCAATCTGTAGGCAGTAAACATAGGAATATATTTAATTATAGAAATATGATGGAAGCACCAAATGCGAATTTCGAAATAACGAGGAGGATGATTATAGTAGGACATTTTCATGAAACGAAAAATGAAATACTAAATCGGAACTGACGAAAGGACTAGAATAGAAGTGGGCAATGAAGTTGGGGGATTTGACGAGAGGTACATTTAAGTATTTCGGCAGAGCCGGAGGTGATACCCACGGAGGGTTTTGATGCCCATGCCCGCCCATGTAAAAGTGCCTTTGAGGTGGGCTGCCCAAGCCCAGACCAACACTTACGTATTCTTGTACGGGCCATCCCATGCCCACCCATGACTTTCTCTGATAATGAACGCCCAGCCCATGTGGGCTCGTGGGCATACACATTTTTAATTTGTTGCAAAGCACTGGCAGACACAGTAAACTGGCAAATTGTAAAAACAAGGACTCACTTGAGTTTCCCGCTATTGCTTTTCACAAATTCCTCATAAGACTCCACGTCGGTGGAACGGAGACATTCCGTCCATTTTCCGTAGATGTAACGGAGCTTGGTTTTCCTAAAAGATGGCGGGAAAGTAGAAATTTGAATTAGAATGAAATAGAGAATTTGATTGGTTCAACTGACTACAAGGCGGTTCATTTTGAAAAATAGTCATCATTGGGAACATTATTGATGGAGATGGAGAATAATTATCTGCAGAACCTCCTCCTCATATCATTATTTTGAATCCTGTAAATTCAAAATTTTATGCATTTAGATCCTCGAGAGATTCTAAAAATCTCACTTGTGGTCCGTGATGAAACCCTCAAAACGATGAAGTTCGTTGTGGAACCAGCCAGCGGGCTTGAAGTTGATGCTGATTCTCAGATCAGTTTCCGGGCATGAGATCTCCATGGTCCCATGGTGCTCAATCCAGAGTCGGCCAACTATCACGTTGTGAACTGTGCAATTCACATTATTCCAAGTGTACGTCTCCCCGTACCTGGCGACGGGTGAAAACATAACGAATATTAAAAGTACAGGGCAATGATATGGGTTATACAGATGAGGAGTTTATTTTGACATTATGGGAAGGATTTGAAGATCAGGTGTTCCTTGAGATGAGATTTTCAGAGAAGAAATAACTATGATGATAAAACACAACACTGTACCTCTTGAGAGTAAGCTTCATTATTCCCTTCGGATGAATTTCCACCGACTTGCCCCACAATTTTAACTTAGGATGAACCCATCCCTGGAAGACAAATTGATCCGACTCGGCGTGAAAAGCGGAAATAGGTGGATGATGAGAAACTTGCTCACAAATAAGTCTGAAATGGGGATATTTTCAAAGTCCATATTCCAGTTGAACCTCAAATATATACTTTATTTTTTTTTCATCATGTGATCTAACACCACACAGACACACACATCCCAACTACGAACCTATGAACGTACACCCGCCCGCTTCACAGTTATCACGTTTTCTTATCCCCTCTTTAGCCCTCATTAATAACCCCGCAAGCACACAAAAACTCACTAAAATTCCGTCACAGTCAATTCGATATTATCAACTAATCTCGGCAAATTCTCACCACATCCCGTCCTAAACCATTACCCAACAGACAAAATCACAAATAACTACACAGAGAGACGAGGAAAAAAGCAGATTTTAGCTACCCAGCGTTACGCGCTTTTCCCAGTACAAAACGACAAGCTTACCAATCAGAGTCAATCTCAAAATACTTACTTGTACCCATCACGGACCAGCTCATACGTTTCGTTCAGCAGCGGGTTGAAGGGTTTACCAAGTCGGTTCCAATTCGCAGCAAGGGAACTCACAGCAAAAGCCGCCACTACCTGAGACAGAGAATCAAGAAAACTACATAAAATGTATTTCAACCATTTTTATACTACTTACTTTTCCCATGTGCATTTATTTCCCAGCTTGAAGCTACGGGAATATGATGATAATCGTATGGAAATCAAAGTCGTTATTGGCATCAAATCTGGTCAAGTGTGTGTGTGTGTGTGTTTGAACTAAACTAACTGAAAAAAGGGCCCTCCCGTCCTTATTTTACCTCCAGCCGTTGCTCAGGCTGAACCAGGTTGGACAAATTGGAGGCGGACAGGAGTTGGCTGTACTCCAGTGACTCGGCCAACCGTTGGAGGAAAGACAAGGGTTCGTTGAACTGTATCGGCATGGTTATCTTGGACAAGTCCTTCCCGACGCACGTCTTCAACACGGACCAGATCCCCGCATCATTTTTCAGCGCCTTCGCCGGTAAATGATCCCTGTGCGGAGCAAAAGAGTCAAAATTCCCGTCGTGCACAACCCTAATAATATGATTTATATTAGTATTACTAGTATCATATATGGTATCACACCATCCTATTAGCAATCACCTCAACACCTTGGATTGATTGGCCAAATAAAATCTATATGCATATACGTATAAGTATAACTATACATGTATACAAGTACTTATATATACATGCACATATACGTGTACATATATCTATATATGTGATCAAAACCTGTAAACGGATGCCATGGTCAGTCAGGTCATGGAGTCCTTCTGTCCCGCACCGTGTGATGAGCTCAACTCAAAAGCTAACAAACGGAGGAGGAGATGAGAGATAATATCGCGGGGGAATGGGATGATGATGAGGAAGCGGCGGCAGTGGCAGTGGTGGTAGCGGCGGCGGCGGCAGCGGCAGCGGCGGCTGTGAGAGGCGTTGGATGATAAAGAGCCCTACTGCTGCTCCAACTCCTGCTTTTTCCCTCCCCCAAACTCCGTTCCGAGAGCTGGAAATTTCTAATAGGGTCCACCTATATAGCAATCCCCATCATCCCTACCTCTCCGCTATCGATCCATTTGACTACTACAACAACATCCATCCAAATGTACAATCCATTTCCGCGCAGGTCCACTCACTCCTTGTGACAAAAACCCTGTCTTTTTCTCCGTCTTAAACCACACACACGGAAACCATTCACTCTAATCAGAGACGAACGAATGTTGTGCATACATACAAATATATACGAAATACGGACATGGGAGTGCACACACAATGGTCCTCCATGCCACATCCAGCCAACTACTCCGAATCCCCGCTGCTGCTCCTCCTATCCCGGACAGGGGGGATCCGAAAAGGATCTTACACAACTTCCATAGGGACTGTGATGAACCTCCATGACCCACTATTTCACCACCACCACCACCGACCGCGCCGCCAGCCACCCTTTCATCAGGTCTCTCTCTCTCTCTCTCAAGTTGACAGGAAATTTCCTTTCTTCTCTCCTTCAACTCCTCCTCCGTCTCGTCTTTCCGTCTTAGGGGATCCTTCGCAGATGTACGACGATTCCTTCAGCATTAGCCCTTCCGGCTCGCTCCCAATGCACGCCCCTCCATCCTGTATTTATCCCACCAATAAATATTTGCTCCTGTATAGTAATAGCTAGGCGGGATGCTCCGGCAGGCCCATTATTGCAAGTGAATAAAAGCTGGTGTTGTTGTCACTGTGAGTAGCCTCCCCAGAAAGGGGCCTACTAGAAGAAAACTGCCACATGGCTCGCACAGGAATAGAAATATAGAACATTATGAACTTATAATATTGGCAATAATAAAGTAATAATGAATCATGTAAAACCATGGGGAGTACTGCGGGGGAATACACACCGAGTTTTCATATTTATTCAATATAATCTCACTCTACTCGCCCTATAATAATAATAATAATAATAAACGAGTAAAAAACAAT
>VYYI01003684.1:1147-11695 GCA_021029175.1 Bilobella aurantiaca
CCCCCCCCCCCCCCCCCCCCCCCTTCCAATTCCCAAGACCCATTGTGTTTACTTGGACCTTCATGCCTTGGCTTGAACTAAAAGTTCCAAGACAAAACTAAACGGTTTCCCATAATGTTAACACGAAACGTTGAATTAGAGATAGATTTCAACGCAGAGTTGCTTGTTGAAATAACAGACTAATCAATTGCAGTTGTGAACCAATATTTTCTAAGATCGTTTGTATTTATTTCTTGTGCTAATTTAATCGTGTAAATACTTTAGGCATCCCAAGGAAGGTTTCAACCCGTTTAGAAAATATTTGGACACTCTAAGTTTGAATTCCCTATATGGTTTACATGGGAAACGTGTCATTCACTCACTAATCAACAAAGTTTCTTTACAAATTTCGGTCTGCTTTAAATGTTCACCACAAAACACTACCACAGTACCACCAAACCCTCTTAAGAATATATTCCAAAACTACCAACTGGGGATACTTGGCTATGGAAATTCTCAAATTGACAGTTCAAAGTTGGAACTTTAGTTGTGCAGATCAATTAAATCTTTCACAATGCATAGTTGCCAATTGTGTCAACGTCGGGATGCCACGAAGCGGCATAGAATGATTTGCAAAGAGTTTAAAACATCCCTTTTGACTGATAATAATTTTAATTTTTAAACCGTATAAAAGTATTTATGATGAGGAAAACGTATTGCTTCACCAACACACTCATTCTAGAAAAGAGTTTCGTTATCAACTCGTCCTACCTTTTACGATGTGTATTAGCGGTATGTTTTAGAGCGGTAAGAGCACACTTGTGAAATAAATCCTTCTTTGTCGCTATAAAATTATGAAGACCACATGGACAATTTTGTTGCGTCCAATTTTTGCCTTTTTATGTTGGTAGTTGGTTGGTAGTTCCATAAAAGCTCACCTGTATTTCAAACTTTAGAAATTAGAATAAAACTTATTGTTTTTGTTTTGATTTTTTTTACGCAAAAAAAAATAGTGCACTGCGAGGTGCTCAATTTTCTAGTTCAATTGTACACTTATAGCTTTAGTTAAAACTAGCCACACAAACCCGCCTTAGAACAGGATGACACAAGAACTAAAATTAAAATCCCGGCCTTGATTGGCTAGTAAATTAAATAAATTTTTAAATTTATGCCGTTACTGATGAATAATTTGCGGCTTATTGGATCTTCAACAAAGAGCTATTGAGGAGATGAGTAAGAAGTGCCTCCAAATTGAGCTATTCGTACTTTCAATTTTATTGTGAAGTACTAATAAAAAGTCTATTTTCAATTATACTAGTATGACGATTTTATTTCATTATTCTTATTACCATAACATGTCATGTGTGCGACTAGCATCATCAAGTAATATTTATTGAAAAGTATTGTCCAATCGTGATTGGATAAAACAACAACAAATAAAACAAAAAAAAACAAAAAAAATTCCCTTAAGGTTGCCTCGGTCACAAATGCAGAAGGGTTAGAGGCTTCAAACGTATTAGTTTTTCTAAAATCAAAAGATATTAAATGGTTTGAAGTAGACGGTTGTGGAAGGTACCTTTGGAAGCGTCTTGCGTTTTACTACAGATCACGAGCGTCCAAATATTTAATTTAACCTTCTCACCACGCATCTTCGCAACCACGGCGTTAATTTTTTTTATGTACACGCTATCGATTTCATGTTATTGCCACGGTTTCAGTCTGGCCGTGGTCGGGGTTGCTAGTAGTTTCTAATCGTCAGCTATAAGTCTCGGCTTGTTTATTTGACCCGTCCTTAATCCCGAACTTAATTTATATACTAATTAAAGTGCCGAAGACAAATTCCACAAAATTTGTAATCCTATTTTGAAGCTGGATATTTTTCCAAATTATTAGATGTTTTCAATTATCTGCCGCGGTAGCTTAACTTTAACACGTGAACAAGATAAAGACTGATATTTCGTTTAATGCAATTGCAATTGGAATCGTTGACTGTATAAAAATGCCGTCTGAAATGTTCAAAAAATAATCAAAATTCAATCACACACTTCCAGTAATATTTCAATCTTATAAGCAAACCTTAATTCAAACGTTCAGTAATACTCCAATTTCAAAATTTGAAAAATTTCAAAACAACTAATCGTCATCATGATGAAACAAGCTTCGCTCGTAGTCATAGTAGCAATATCATTGTCTCTTGCAATTTCACCTACTGCAGCGGGAGTTACAAGTAGTAACTATCTTACAAATGAATACTACTTACTACTTGAAAAAAATATATTAAACGCATTTCTGACTTATTTTTTTATTTAGGTTCAACAAAGGACGGTCATCAAAAAAAGAATATAACTAAGGCAGAGTTTCAGTCAAAAAATGTGACAATTGACCAGTGGATCTCTTGCCCCGGCAACTGTGCTGATTTTGGGTGTGAGTACCCCCCACATTTCTACTGCACCTGCTACTTGCCCTTCTGCGAGTCTTGCTATTGCCACTCGACCTAAAAAGTCCATTGGTTTGGGAAATTCAAAGACACACAATTTAAAATCCGATTCGAAAAAAATTAATGAAATAATACCTTACCTTTATACTGTTATACTGCCAGTTGCCTTGTATCTTGGTGGATGTTTTCTGCATAGAAGCCATAGAACACTAACCATTTCACTTACCTCCACTTAACACTCCAGGCTTATCAGTATATAATCAATCACCCCTGCATTATAACATGTGAATAAAATTTATGACACCGTGAATCAACCGCGTTTTGAGGGTCATGGGAAGTCAGCCATTCGTTCCCGAGAAAGTGACCGCACATTCCTTCAAAAGCGAGAAGATGACACTACTAGCTATTGACTCACAGCTCTTGTACCGTAAAAATCCCGCTTTGCAATTTTTTGGCAAAAATGCTAACTTGAGTAGGAAACAACTAACACAAACAAAATTGATTTAAAACTTGTTGAATTCATTTTTATTAATTATACAGTGAGGACCAGCTTAAAGAGAACACCTCAAAGCGAACAACTCTGTGATTTACTAATAGCATGAGGGCATATTTATTGCAATTTCTATGACTTCATAAATGAAGTCACAGTTCGAAATGCTCTATTTGAAATTTTTCTTTTGAATCCCACGCGTCAGTCTCACATTCCCGCCATATAGTTCCAAAATAATTGGAAATAATTTAAAAATGTCGTGACAACAATTTTGGGTGTTCTCTTTTAGCTGGTCCGCACGGTATATAATACAGGGTAGTTACCAAAGGCCGGATAACTTCATTATTTATTTTCGCGTTTGATGTTGTTACTAATGCCGACATCCAGTCGCGTATCGCATCCACTTTTGTGGATGCGAATGCGATGCGATGGAAAATTCAAACGCTCATTTTAATCATTCCGATACTTTACTTCAATTTTTTTTTGTTGAAATTTTTCCAAGTTAACTTTATGACACGGTAATTTTTAATTTACTAAACTAATTAGAAATACTAGACTTCCCAGCAGAAACGAGCAAAGCATGGAAATAAAACTGTTCCGCGAATCATGAACATTTCTATAAACTAGTTTTCTATATTACCAAGGTAAGATAACGCTAAGTTAATTATTTTCAGTTAACTTAATAACAGCTAATCTAATAGAAGTAAATTCTACCAAATCTACCAAAAGTTTTTTAACCTACCCCTGTAATAAGGAATTGTAGTCTATAGTTTTCTCGTTTAGCGCATATTGGAAAAAAATTAGATTTTTTTTTTAATTTTCTAAAGCTGAAGCAACGACATTGCTGCTGTCGGCATTAAAACGAGCAAATCCAACTGTCGTTAAGGAAAATTGACAAATAATTTATCCGGTCATTCAACCACCCGAGACATAGGGATACTGTTAAGTATTCGGCGTTTTCTGGTCTGAGAATATAAAAATTAGGAAAAATTCTAGTATTGGGGCATAGCCTAAATTTTGACCCCTGCATTTTTTAGACCAATTTAAGGTCGCTGAGTTCGAATCTGCAATTAGATTTGTGCGGTCTCGTCAAACAAAAAGTTATGAATTTTTGAAAACATTAATACTCCATGCAAAAGTATGTAGGATTTTTTTAAACCTAACCATGAAACTAAACCTAAAGTTAAACCTAGTCTAATCATAGTCATACAAATAATTGAAACTGAAGTTAGAAAAAAACATTAAAATTCCTATGGGTTTTGCATAGAAAATTAAAATTCTCAAAAATTCATAATTTTATTTTTGTACAAGAACTATTTAATTGCAGATTGGGATCAGCGACCTTAAATAAATTCGTCTAAAAACACAAGGGGTCGAAACTTGGGCTATGATAATACTAGACTTTTATTAAAAATTATATAAACAGTTCCATTTCAGGATGTAAATGTACATTAACCATAGTTTAATTTGGGTTCAATATTTACGGCTTGCTTTTGTTTAGTTGTTTGATAAGTAAAATGTGAATTAAACATTTCCATTACCATTCACACAACTAATTAAGGCGAGATTCTATGGTTTCGATGGTGAAATAATGACAATGTTATCTTATGAAGAAGAATTGATTTGGTAAATGTCCTAATGCTTTGACCAGGAAGATTTAAAAACTAAAAATTTGCCAAAAGTAGATAGTCAGGTGTGATTCACATATTTATGTACATCAGGGTTGCCACTTGCCATTAGGCATTACAAATTTCATAGTCGCTGTTAGTGCCTAAATTGAAAAGTATGCAACGTTGCACCATACCATAACACACGAAAATTGGAAATTTGTGAACGGAAAAAATTAGCATTTGCCAAAGCAAATGAAGCAATATACATGCTTGAATCTACTTAAGAAGGTTAACTGTTAATCGATGCATTTCTAGCGTTTTTTTTAATTAGAAAGATTTGTCTCCTTAACCTCTTTCATTTAGTTGATTGAACGCCGTAGATTAGATTCATACTGAATTCTATCGTTATGATCGGTTACCAATGGATTTGATTAACTATATAATTATTTCTTCCATAGAATCTCTCCTTAAATGATCCGAGACAGGCTTTATTTTTTAATTCCCTGTTGTTATTTGTTTTTGCCACTTGAGCATTGCCACAGCAATCATGATTTGATTCAGAATTATATGCTCACCACCGCACATTGATGAAATATCCGCTGCTTAAGACGCCCTTAAAACTAACAGATGCCCGTGCCAAAATTTATAAGTACTAATTAATGAACTTGGATTTGATTCTGTCGTCACGACATTTTTGCAATTGAGTGCTGCTCCAGTATTTTCACATCAATGTAACCTTTCTTTGACGACGTTGCCCTTCTCTTTATAAAAGAGCGATTGGAGGCAGGATTAAGAAATTACAATGCTCTGAATCAACTTCATACATTTTTATAGACAGGAAGTATATAGGTTGACGGAAATAATGTTGCAAGTGGTTTTGAGACAAGTAGTCGGTCAGTGCAATGTGTCCGTAAACAACTAAATTACAGTGAATATTAATTTCACTTCAGAAACTAAGACAATTTTCAAAATGAGGTTACTGTTGTGTTTCAGAACTACAACTGCCTTGCTACTTCATTTTCAAATGACAGGCGGGGTAAGTAATGAAATTATATTTTAGAAGCCTATTTTAATTTGTTAATTTATTAAATCAACAAATTGTCGACCTGGTTTTTTTGTAGATATGGTTTGACAATTTTATTCGGCAGTGTGATAACCCAGTCCTAGTGGCTGATAGGCAAACTAGGCGAGATCCACCTTATTGTAAATATTCTTGTGGAGACAATACTGACTTCAATTGCAATAATAACGGAATATGCATTTGCAGATTGCCCTGCTATGACGTAAGAAATTGTTTGCACTTGTATATTTTGCTAGAATGAAAAAAATTGCGTCGCCAACTGTGCTAAAGTGCAATTGTGCATTTTCGGTTTTAGTTTATATTAAATGAAAGTAAAATTTAATATAAAAAAAATTCATTATCGAATAATTTAACTTATGCGAAAGGGAATATAATATGGAAATCTTAACCCATATCAAAATACTTTGTTAGCATGATACCAAATTGATTTTATTTTAAAACTTTACACTTTTCACAACTTTGTTAGCAAAGGCAGCATTCCAAAAAATTTAATGAAAGGCATGGTTTTTCGGTTCAATGTCATTACCAAACCAAACGGAGAAACCTAAACATAAAAGACCAAAAACCGATAACTTTAAAAACTGAGAAAACCGAAACCGAGAAATCCAATTCAATGGTTATGGTCGTTCTCGGTTTTAGTCAAGTGTTCATGGAACCAAATAATACAAGTGATACACATTTATATTATTTGATTCCACGAACACTTGGTTTTCGGTTTCTCGGTTTTGGTTTTCTCGTTATTGACGTGCTACCGCGCATTTCCAGAGTACTATTATTATAAATTGAATTAAAATTACTTTTAGGGTGCGGATATATAATTGAATTAATATGATACAGGGAAACGGACCACGACCGGGTGCCTTAGCCCTTGACATTTGTCCTCCATTGGCTACAGATCCGCCAAGTCCCGACCCATTCTGGCCTGTAGTTTGCCAGCTTAAATGCAAAATAGAATGCAACGGTGGAATGGGCCATATTTGTGGTGAAGTGCGCCCTCTGCCGGATGCCAACGGAGCGTTGACAATGTTTTCCCTTATTTGTAACTGTGTCTGCCCCGCCCAACAAGCATGTCCAGCTATGTCCCCCGCCCCGCCCACATCTACCCCGCCATTTCAAAATGGAGCCACCTTGGCAACCATTGGAACTTTGTTTATAGCAATGACCAAGGCCCTGAAAACAATTACCTGGATTTTGAAGAAGTTGTACATACTTGGATGGATCCACTTACAGTTTTACGCTGTTGGAGCTATGTTCTTGTACTTCACGGTGGCAATCTGGAGCGTTTATTTGGCTCTAGCTGGAATTGACCCAATTCAAACTGTGGAATTAATTACACAGTTGCTAACGTAGAATTTGCTTTTTCAACTTTTAATTAGATATACTGTTTAAAGCCTAACCTGTGACCTACAAAGACATTTAAAAAAAAATTAAGCAAATTTTTTTAAATCAATTTTTTATAGTTATTTGGCAAATACCCGTTTCTTATAATCCTTGGATTTTTTTACGATTACTAATTGAGAAATAAAATAATCAATAGATCAACTCATGAGAATTCTAGTTTTGTGTCGTTATGGGTTCTAGTTTTCTTGTATTTGCTTTTCATGTTTTATTTTGTTTTCGGTTTGCCATTCTCGGGGTATTCCTTTCCTCTCAAGTAACAATATTAAGTTTCAATGCATAAAATGCATTGATCAATTCAAGGCAAAATATTTAACTCAACTAATAATTGATGGATCCCTTGTTGATAGAGTTCTCAATAAAGTCAAGAAGGTTTAAAAGGGAAAAGCAGGGGGAAATCCCGAGAAATTAAAGCTGTTTTTCAAAGGAGTGACCGAAATATGCCATTTTAGCGCATGCTCGGCGTGAGTCTCACTATCCTAATAAATAGGTAGTGAGCTCCCTCTTACAAACATACAATAATTGATGGATCATAATATATATAATCATGAAAATATGGGGAAATCAATTTATAATGAATTTTGAAGCGATAATGGCTTAATGCTTAAGCCGAACTAATTCATAAGTACTTTCAATCTCGCGTCCCAGTAGCACCTACACAGTCAAATTGAAATGCCATAGCAATATTGCAAAAATTTTGGGAACATGAAGGGAAATTCAATATACTAGGAGCTGAAATCGGATAAACAATTGCAATTTTAGCGGTTTCAAAATAATACTAGCAAATTTCCCAATATGGTTTTTAATTTAAACTAATTTTTGATTGCAAATTTAATCTAGATTCAAATTAGAATTAGGTTCAGTTTGTAGGAGGTGTAGTTTCTCCAGCCACTTCTAAATTTTTGAAGAGCATCATTTGCTCAAAATAATTTCCTGCCTTGATTTGCAAGCCGTTCCATTTCCCAGTGTCTCGCAATGGCGTAATCCAAACATCCTTGTCAGGATGTATGAAGTAAGCAAGGGATTGCCGTCCAAAGGAATCCAATGGGAAATGCTTCACGCGATGTACCTAAATATAAAAATAAATTTACATTTTATAGAAATCTATCTGGCATTTCTACTTTTTGAATTTAAACCAATCGACATTGAAAAAATTAGTTCTAGTCCATTTTAACCCCGGCTTTTAGACCCAAAAATTATTTCCTACATTTTAAAAATAATTTTTGCATAACAAGGAATGCATTTACCGTTGCCAAGTACTTGCCTTCCGTCAAGTACTCTAGCAAATCGCCTACGTTGACCAATATTGCCCCTTCGATAGGCTCCGCATCCAGCCACTCTCCAGTTCCATTACTTGACTAGAAAGTGAGGTTATGATAAAAAAAAATAATTTATCAATTTATCATTTATCAAATTTATCAAGAAACATTAATTCGGTTACAGCAATGTTTAAACTTAATTAAAGCGAAAACTTTATTGAAAGAAAATTTTCAATAAAGTTAAATTAATAATAATGTTAATTAATTTCATAATAAAGTTAATATGTTTAACCTGGATCTGAAGCCCTGGTGCATTGGCCATCAGGAGAGTAAACGTAGAAAGATCTGTATGCTTTTCCATGATCAGTTGCACATCAGTTGGCTCTATAGTTTCTGGAATCGCTTGATAATATATAGAGCTAAAGTGTGATTTTGAAGACAATTCTGAATTTCCAATTCCAAGTAGAGCAGAACCATGTTTTTCAATAAGGTCTTCCTCATCCATTTCCAAAGCGTTGGCAATTCGAGCCATAAGAAAGCGTCCCAAAGTACACATCATTCGGTCAACGTCGGCAGCACGACTAGCCAGTTCAGGAACGCTCGAAATATGCTCTAGAAATGTACTGCCAAGTTTCAAGTCAATTCTCTCTCGAAAGGACTCCTTAACGGAACGCGAATAGCCTTCGATGTCAAGACCCTTCCGCTTCCCTTTCTCGTACATGAGCTTCATTTCGTCCGACAATTTAAAAAAGTCTTTTGATTTCTTCAAAAAGGCTTCAACCTGTTTCAAAATTTTGATTTTATTTGAATTAAAACCATTTCTTAAAAAAAAACAAATTGGTTTTTCGAAATTTCCAAAGATTCTGATTGAGTATCAAACGAAAATTTTGTGTGGAAAAAATATTAGAGCATTCGAATCACAATCTCTCCTTTATTATATATATTAAAAGTGAAAAACTCCTTTTGTGCGTGCGTCACAAGGTGGTATAGTAAAGGTGGTATATTGTCAACTACTCACTTCATTTATGGGACATGCAGATATTTCGTTCTAAAAATTTTCTTAGCCGAGCAATGTGATACAACTGTCTGACTTTGTAATAAATATTTGAATTAATTGTAATTAGTTAAGTGAAATACACTTAATGTAAATGAGACTGGCCGAATTTGCCCGTCCGTGCAAAGACAGAAGGACTCAAAAATTAAGTTTAATAAGTTTTTAATAAGTTTAATAACTTACAACTTCTCGTGATACGCAGTGCCCCACCAAATAAATGCAAGAGTACGACTTCAATCCTATGTCGATTTCCTGTGTGATACCTGCAAGAATCTTTGGGTCATTTGATAAATCTTTTAAGTCAACCACCGGAATTCCGTTACGCGAGGCCTTAGGAAACATTACACAAAATTTTGTATGTCTAATCCGACTAGTGTCCAAATTGCTAATAAGTCAAATCTAAAGCTAAAGTTTGACAGAAAATCAAAGTGTGAGACAATTTATTTACTACTTTCAGATTCGATCCAAACCTCAGAGACACATTAATACTACTAAATGTTAACTACAGCACAAATCGCAGTGTTGTTAAACAATTTAACGACTCTATCAATTAAAATTATAGCCTTACTGTCGTATTATAGTATCAACTGAATACTCAATTCACTAGTCTGCATTAATGAGAGTAAATATAATAAACGGTTGCAAACGCGCGTAAGAAAGTAGCGTAATTGTATAAATAAATTAGGGTCATGTTCGGTGTCATAGAAATGGTAGGGAAGGATCAGGGGTCATTTGGGTACTTAAGACTATCATTAGTTTTCGTTTCATTTGAAACAAAGAAAAAAATTTTTAAATGCGATTTTTCGGTGTTGGGGGTCATTTAGGAAAGGCTTTTCAGGGGTGATTTGGGTCATTGAGACTATTGTATGTTTTGTTTTCATACAAAGACATAAAATTTTCAAAAAATCCGATTTTTCGGTTTTGGGGTGTTTGGGGGTCATTTAGGGGTCAGTAAGTAGGGCTCAGACGTCACATGGGTCATTGAGAGTACAATGACTTTTTATTTAAGACAAAACTAGCAAGAAACCGAAAATTCCAATTTTTCGGTTTTGTGGGTCATTAGTGGGTCATCAAAATGAGGAGAAAAGGGCAGACCCACATGTCCCACCTTAGCCTTGACCCTTACAATATTCTCCTGAAAACAAAGGACATCCGCGATTATACGTTAGCGAATCCCCCCCCGTTCGATTTTCACAAAAATTGGTATCTAGCATGTATTTTGAGCGCTGAATCCGAATTT
>VYYI01003685.1:0-11693 GCA_021029175.1 Bilobella aurantiaca
TTGCTCACCCATTAAAGTATGTACCCAAATTGATTTCCTTCCGCCACTTCGTGCAGACAATGAAGGTGCACGGTATTCTGTTATAAGCTGGTAATTCACCTATCAAGGGAACTTTCTCTACAAGTCGTTGGATCGAATCCATGAGACAAGTTGACTGTAGTTATTTGAGCCTAATACGTGTCCATGTCATAGATTGTTGTTTTTGTGTATATTCTGGTGAAGTTGGATTCCACAGGGTTATTATGAGCAAGCGGAGCTGCATGTTCTTGTTAGCGTGCACTAATCCATCTGTGTGATGCTATGAGTATAGATGTCGGTGTACGCATGTTTTGTGTGTGAGCTCAGGTATGTACTTAGGAATGCCTGTATATCCCCTTGTGTGTGTTCTTGTCCGTGTTGATTCTGTTAGATTTATTCAGTAGTGAAACAAGCACTTGTTGCGCTCTTGTACAAACATCTGGCATGTAAACGTTTCCTTATTTCGGAAGTTGAATCTTCGTCGGTATTTCCTCTTCTGGTACATATTTTGTCGCAACAGTTGATACACTGCTTTGGGCGATGAGTATCAGTTTATGTGGGTATTGTATGTGTGTGTGTGTACGTGCCTGTATGCTAATACAAGTCTATATTCAGGGTTAGGTTTGCCCAGGAATGGCTTAGAAGGGCGGCAGGTATGTACGCTTAAACTATCTTCTTCCTCGATGTATTCTAGACTTAAATGCCACCGGTAGCTCCATCAAGAAAGGCTGGGGAGTAAAAGAGCTTTGTGCCTCCTGAATGTGTGGCATTTACACTGATCCAGGGTTGCGTGTGTATTTTTATTGTTTATCAGGAAAATTTTGTTCCGACTTTACAGCTTCTGGCAAGCCTGTCTCTCTCCTCGGTAGACGGAAAATATGAGGAAGGGGAGAAAAAGAAGAGGTAGAAGGAGGAAGAGGACGAAGAAGATGGGCGTGTTGCTTAGGGTAAATTATGCATAAACTATGACTGTAAAACCAGGCACTAGGGACTCTCATTTATTTATTTGTTTTGATTATTGGTGTATAGCTTTGGAAGGAGCAGTTAGGACAAGTAATTGAACCTGCTACAGGTTGGTAATTTTGCAGCCACGTCTCGGGTATGCACACACGGAGCATTCGCACGGTAGTAGTGTTGCTTCGTCGTGTTCCTCAAGCCTGCAAGCACACAACTTTAGTACCCACGCATTCATCCGGCTGCAAAGGGATTTCTAGCTGTTATCCACGATCTTCAGGGTAGAACGCATAGGTAATACACATGCATATACTTTTATACATGTACACGGGAGAACTACTCCGAAAGTGTGCAGGTTTATGTGTGTGTGTGGCTCTGGCAAAATATCATGTTTGAAAACCTCAGAGTTGTCTACCTTGCATAGTCTGTTTTTTGTATCCATCCGTCCGTAAACACATGCATACATATGATGCACGTTCCGGCAGAGTAGTTCTGCTGGCTGGAACAACATGCACGCATCAGTATGAAGAGTGCAAGTTATGCAGTGGCTTGGCTGGTGTGTCTGTGCAAGGCCAGCGCGCCGATAACTTGTACATGACGCTCCCTCCATACGCTTTACATTTATGACAAAAATTCTCGCCACTCTACATACGTGCCTGTGTGAGGGTTGAGCTAAAGGGTATAAGTCTGTGGGGAGAGAATGTGTACGATGCGTGAATCAAGGGGTTGGTTCTTGCTCTAACCCAGTGTGTTCACAGGGTGGAACGTTTCTACCCCAGCATCCTCATCATCAAGCTGATCATCAGCCGGAGCAACATGAGCGGATGCGATCAGTTCTCAGGTGCAGCAAGGTGCGTGAAGACCCATGAACACCACCAGCAACCATTTCACTCCATTCCGAAGCACACTATACTGTGATTCCCTTCTCACCTGGTCTGTGAGCGTGGCAAAGAGCTAAAAGCGTGCTCCTCTGTACATAGCACGGTCTCAGTCAGAATATACCAAAACAAGAGTATCAGCTGGGTACGAGTATTATTTTTCACAGTGTTTTAGCCAATGGTTCCATCCTCTGTATCAACTTCAGAACAGCCTGTGACTTATACAAACCTACATGAATTTTAACAAAGAAATCCGTACAAATTGGCTTGTCGCAGAGGAGGAACTGTAGCAGTCTTCACGAACAGATTTACAAGCCATACTTCATATGCAGGTTGGAATTTAAGCTATTTCAACTGTTGGGGAGGGATCTTACAACACTATGTTTACAGTGGAACACTTGACTGGCTAAACAAACGAAAACCACTGCTGTCGCCACTCAGTTACCAAACAAGTACCCAAATGTCTCGTACACGAAGATGATGCTGTTGGTCGAGGGATGTTAAGCACACATTTAAAGAAATGGTCATTTCCCACCTGCTGTGATTGCCCAAACTACTGGGATTCGGATCCATTTCTACGGGACAGTGTATGTGTGTGCCGTGTGGTTGAGTGTGAGTGAGGGCTGCATGAATTATTTGTTTATTTTTCTTATGTTCCTGAATGTGCCGACGTTCTTTGTGGATTTATAAATTGCTGGCTCCTTTTACAAGAAGTTTCAGTTTACTCTGTGTGCTCTTTTCCCTCTCCTAAATTATCATTTAATGAGGTAAGAATTATTATTATGATTTTTGTTATTATTATTACATTTTATTCCGCCAACCCTTCATAGTGCCCAGACTATTATGATCCTTTGGACCTTAGGGATCTTGCATTCTTCCATGTGCCACTTGATTACTTCATATACATACAGCTCATTCACCGCTGCACCCGTTTTGTTGTTTCTCTGTGCATGTATGCATGTGTGTGAGCGTATGCGAGGGTTATCCACGGATCATGTCACAGGAGACGTAGATTTGTTTGGCCCATATTCTGTAAGTGCTACGTGAGCTACAGAAATAAAAGTATCAGTAGATGAATTTGGTAGTAATGATATGGGAGTTATGTGTGTTCGTCTCCGTCGGTTCACGATGTAACCCTAACGCATCGTGTTATACGGGGAGTAGAAAACATTGATTTACATGTTGAACGACATTATGTGGTGGTATTAATGAATTTTCAGCAGCTTTTCACTTAGAAACATAAATAAAATAGATTTATGCAAATGATCATTGAGAACACGTATTAAAGCGTATAAATCATTGTCCCAAGCGATTGCGGCGTTCACAAAACACAGTCTTGCACACACACACATACCAATTTTGACATAGACACTGTAAATTAGGAGCCACTGCTCTGCCCGTCTCTTCACATTAAGTAAAATGGGTACGCTACACAGCACACACACATGCTTACAAAGGCACACACGAGCACATGCATACAGGTACGCTTTACAGTCTCATCATGCGAGATGGACGTTACAAGTTTCTTGAACACACGGCTTAATAGAACGTTGTATTCATGAGGAGATAACTTATGCAGCTTTGGTGCTCTTCTGAAAAACATGTGGGTGTTTGTCCTTCCCTCCATCCTCCAAGGGGATGAATTAATGAATCAGTCCCAAAGTTTATTCACTACTTTTATATATGGCTCTTCCTGGCTATCATCATCATCGTCGTCATTTCTCTTTTAAGATCTCATGATTGTATTAAGTTTTTCAAATCCTCGTCGCATTCCTCCCCGTCTTGAAAATTTTAAGCCGGTCACTCTCTGCATAGATGTTGATTAAAACTTTGGTTAGCTGTCACCAGAGCACAAACCTATGCGGCTTTCCTTCATCTTGTCTTTTCACTAACCATTGCAAAATTGTGCTGTCAGTGTCACCGCCTGAATATCATAGGGCAGAGGGACACATGAGTTGACGGTACATGAAGCTTCTTCACGCAACTTCCGATATTGCCCAGTTCTCCATTGTGAAAATCAGTCTTCTACGAGGTAGAGCCATTCCATTTACCATATACAGATGGTATGGTACCGAGAGGAGTGGCCGTTAGTGGCTGGAAAAAGTGTGTTCGTGTACGTGACGAAAGGCAAAACAGTTATAAAACAAATGCCCAAATGTCCAACACCAGTTTTGCGGACCTTTGTTATTGCTGTTGTTGTCCTCCCGCTGCTCCCTCTCTCTCTCTCTCTCTCAAACGGTCGAGAATCTTTTGTTCCCAACAGCAAGAGCAGCAAGAACGACGAAGAGCCATGGGAACAACATGAGCGTGATCTTTTCATCCCTGCACATTTTTCAACCTTTAAATCCATTGAGGATTGATTCAGGGAAATGTAATGGAGTACTGAACAAGATATTAAGAACTCTTATTCAACTTCTTCTTTCTCAAAGACTCGAACATAACCTCGTCGTCACTCTTGGTCCTCTGCACTCATTAAAAAACAAAGGAATGGAGACGGGAAAAAAATCAAAAAATTATTTATACAATAGGGTTTTTAATGCTTTCCTCGTCACTTGAACCCTGTACTCCGCTCCCGCTCTCACCTACACACACGTTCGAGCTCATACACACACACACACACACACACACACACACAAACATGCCCTGGTCTTTCCGCACTCCACAGTACAGCTCTGCAGTATTGGCAGAGCACTACACAGCAGCCACACATACAACGCTGCATCAACACCATCAGCGGTCCAAGCACAAAGGGAACGAGCAACAGGTTTACCAATAAACCCACCGACCTGTACTTACCAGCATATTGTGAATTAATAATATTTGTCTTCAAACCAGACGAAACTACTACAACTACCACCACCACCGCTACTACTACTACACGCATTTTTTCAGTTACACTACTCCACTGGGGTGGTTGAACAAGCCGCAGCGTCAGCATCTTTGATGCTGTCCTGTTGCGGAATTCATTATACAAGTACAACTGATAACCTCTCAAGTGTTTCTTTATGTCATTAAAATATCTGACTTTGGTAGGCAAATGAGGACGGATGCTAAATATAAATAAATTGTTCTCTTCAATCTATTGCACCTCTGTGTTGGAGCAAGCACAGTGAGGAGGGACACCGTAGATGTAGCGAACATGACCACCTGTCTGCTGGAACAGCTCTTAATAATTCCATAGATTGAATGTAACCTGACTATAGAGCATCCTCTGCATAGCTAGATATGGGCCGAGCATTACGAACCGGGGTGTTCCTACTCAGACTTGAGCGATACAGACACCTTTTTATAGAGCTGTAAAAAATGAGCAAACTGGCATACACGGGCTGAGTGAGTGCGTCGGGCGATAGTGAACTGACAGCCCCAGAAGTGATTGCCTGGTGGAAGCAATAGTAGCTGTCAGCTCTAATTTTTGACGTCACCCAAGAGCTGTTGAGTCACTGGTGATGGATGCCTGTGGTCCCTTTTGAGCCTGGCCTGGGTGTTACATTCTAAGGAGCATTTAGGTGAAAATTAGAAAAAAACAGGATGGAGTCCCTCGCCTGTCATTGACCAGTAATGAGTGACTGCATTGCACCACGCCGTACCACCACAACCATCACAAAACTCCCATTTACACCTCTTAGCGTAATGACAGCAGTATAGAGTGGCCGCCGGCATGGGGTAATTAAGGGGCATGTTACATGAGCCGAATTCACTCCGGTAATTAGTATATCAGTGTTTCCTCAAGCATCGGACTACAGCATCAATCCGTGAGAGTGGACAAAATGACTACTATACTGCTGCATGAATAAGTTTACAAAACTTCATTCCCCACCACTATCATAGCCTTTTCTTTGCTCTCAGCTCGCCGCCGGGCCGTTTGTCTTACGTGACACTATTATTATCGCTTAAATCATCCTGTATTGTCGCAGTAGTTGTGGTGGTGTAAGCCTGTGCAAACTTGAAATTCTAATGCAGTAGGGCCAGAGGGGAAGACAAGCGCGAGATTTGTTGTGTTGGTATGGTCACTGAGGACAGGATTAAAGGCTTCAAAATATTCTGCTAATTATGTCAAACTTTCTACTCGTTCCATGGATAATCTACAGACACACGTACAGAGAACGTTAAAGTCACAAGAGTGTTACGTGGTGATAATCTATGTGAATGTGAAAATGCTTAAGGCTCTCAGCCTTCTACATCGTAGAGGCTGAGAATATGCGCGGACTTTGTGAGAGATTATTATTGTCACGGCTTGCTTGTATGGAACCATAACTCCACTATTTCGAGTCTCTTGACTGGATGAAATGTTGATCTGATGATGATGAGTGACACGCTTACCTAACACAGGCACTGATGAGTACCATTAGCATAACATATATGAGAACAGAAAAGTCAGCTGTGGGAGGTGAAC
The DNA here is from genome assembly GCA_021029175.1 of Bilobella aurantiaca. NCBI lineage: Eukaryota > Metazoa > Arthropoda > Collembola > Poduromorpha > Neanuridae > Bilobella > Bilobella aurantiaca. The sequence goes on from VYYI01003685.1 coordinate 6,244, forward strand.
ACGAAAAGAGTAAGAGCTGGGGGAGCCCTTGTTCGGCTCCATTAAAAACGAAGAAAAATCTGTTTGAAATAAATCAGAGTGTGAAACACGATAGAAGTTCTGCATACTGTGTGGTTACATATATATGCGAAGTATGCTAGCTAGTAGCAATCGAATATAATATTTACGGTCAACTCTGTCGGTGGATTTGACCGTTTAGCTGTTGGGGATGTTGGGATGTTATGGGATTGTTAACCGATCTTCTTCATTTGAAGAGTAATACCACCAACAATGACGCACCACACCTCTACAGCGGTCAATTCTTGATCTGAAATACCAGCTCCGCCTGACACCACGTAGTTGACGATGTTTGCGAATCTGTAGAGGCCAGTTCTGCCCAAGGGATTTCGAAGCATGTGTTAGTATCGCCACCACTGTATTTTAATCGTCGTGATAGTACCGTCGGATTCATCCTGTGCAGCAATAGCACGGTGTGATGGCACCACAAGGGTTTTTCCATAGCTGTAGAAAGACTCTCTCCGTAATGTGCTTCATGACGGCAACCAGGAGCGGTTCATAACGGCGCCTCTGCTCACAGCTTGTTCAAATATTATTATTCCTACAACATGAATGACAGGAGAAGTTCCACTCCGGCATTTTCCTCAATTCATCACCATATCACGCCACTACCTCACACACACATGTACGCGTATTTTTATGTAGAGTTTAATTTTTTGTGCAAACAACACGACGCTAATTTGAGTTCAGGAAAAAACCGCACACATTATGTAATGTATGCCCTGAAGCAGCTGGTCTGTAAACGGCCGGAGCCGGAGTTGCTCTTGACATTAGATTAGCAGCATTTTTTACATAAAGTTTTTGCCTCTGTATTGAACAGACAGAATGACGCTGCACCTTCTGTCACCATGAGCGACCTTACAGTGTGCATATATATGTGCCATCTTGGTGTTACTTTGTGTGTATTTGGAGGATTCCGAGTGTGGAGAGGTTTGTGTATGCATCTGAGTGTGCCAATGAGTGCGTGTTTGCTTTGTGTGCAGTGGTAATGATTTCTTTTGCATTTCCCTCCTATCTGATGTATTTTTGAGGCCAACTTGCGTGCGGTTGGGACCAAATCAGCAGTTCTCCGAGGTTCCTCATACATAAATATGTAGGTATACCATGCACTGCCCAAACCGCTTAACCTATTATGGTGTTTTAACAGAGGAGTATAAGGGACGAACACTACTTGTGGTCTGCCGTCCACCGTTGAAATATTCATGTCAATGTGCGTTCCTTCGTGTCTTGCTTAAAATAGTGCCTGAAAATTTTTGTATGCGAGTGTGTGTCTGTGTGTATAAAATGGACAGAGGAATGTCATTGAATGTGATTTGAAGGGGCTTATTCAAAAAGAGGTTATGTGTCTACGTGAGATTCGTGCGAATCTAATAAATTTAAAACTAAAATATTTCAATTAGCGAAAACGACGGCGTGGGCTCAGAAGAACATCATGTCAAACTGCCGAGTAATGGTGGGCATGAATGGGAAAATTTCCCTCAATTATGTCAACCATGAGGACATAGGTGACGTGGGACGAAAGGAAGCCGTCAAATAAGGGCAAATGTTTGTCTTTTATAGCTTCCCCTGTACTCCCCTATGTCCTTAATGCGCTCCTCACTCAATTCTTTTGCCTTCCCATTCCCATGTAATCTCTGTCCTCGGATGTCCCCTTCTCCACCCCCTACATTTTTCATGCCGTGGAGATTATAATTACCTCTATGCACTGCAGCATGCCGCCTCCAACAAAAGTATATACTTCTTACAATGTGCAACGACGCCACATGTAATTTAATAGAAGGAGCGCTTACTGGCTTGACAAATGGGAAAGAATCTAGAACAGCAATGTGAGAAATAACAAGTTGAAAATCCAATGTATTTCTGCTCGTTTGCTCTGAGCAAATAGCACGATTGTAGTCGAAGCCGGTTACGGTGCGGCAGCACAAGCGCTCATATCAAACCAATAATTAGGTTGATTACAGGTGTTCGTGTGAATGGGATATATGGATAGTGGATGGGGTGGTGAGAACGACGGAGGACGTGCTCCCGCCTATACTCTGCAAGGAGAGGGAAGCTTTTGCATAACCCTGAAGCTCTTTCCTTTGGAATAGTTATTTTTACTTGGCTGAGGCAATGATGACTAATATTTGGTAATTTTTGGAGTCGGGTTATACGAAATCGGAGCGTACATTCCTACGCGGACGATGTGTAAGCGAATTCATTTATGGGAAATACGATTAGTACTGCTGCGAGTAATGGAGGTTCACATAATAACAGTCCCACGGCACCCCTCCAGTTTTCTTCAGAGTTGTTCGAATTCAAACAGATGTGCTCGCCTGAATGCATTATGGCGAGAATGAGGTAATTGGGAGTGTTACGAGCGCAGCGGGTTTCAGATTATTCTGGTCATATTTAGATGTTTCCCCGTGTGGCCAGTCAAATCCGCAACACTTTCCTCTCTAGCCATCATCATCCTTCGCTACATGTCTCTCCTTGTCCCTCTGGCTGGTCGACGTGGAACGAATTTGTGGAAACAAATGAATGGAAATCTCATTAATTGGAGACAGAGTGAGGATAAAATCCCTTGGAATTAATTAAGTTGCAATCAAGATTAATAACAGTGACAGCTGGGCGTCCGTGTGACTTTCTCGTTACGGTGTCAAGCCGACACTTATCCTGTCGTAAGCTGATGCGGTGTCCATATGATGAGAACTGTTATTTCCTCCAAATCATGACTTCATCGAGCTCATTAAACCCATGGATATAATATACTTTAAAATCATGGCAGTAAACGTCCCCAGTCGGCAACATTGTCTGATATGCTTAACTAATTATTTTGCTTCGGTATGTCTGAATGATTTTGAATGCGTAGATGGAGGGCTACATGGGTATTCGACAACGACAACTCTGTCCCTGTTCGTTTCACCCTAACAGCTGGCTCTATCGCTCACTATCGCATGTAGACGGGTCAGGTCTAGATACGATTTTGACATTCGGCTGGCTCCAGCCTGCAAAAGTGTAGGGTTGACGCAGGGGTGAGTCAGAATGATATGCAGGAGAGGAGCACGTAGTATTCACACAAACCTCCAATTCATCTAAGTTAGCTCACCTCTATTAAGGGCGGAACGAAAGCTCAATGGAGAAATGGCAAGAGTCAACTTGTCTTTGAATTTGATAAAAAAATACAGTATAATAAATATACGGTTATTATTAACCTGCCTGTGACTGCCACGATCGTTCCTGACTAGGATGAGTTGTTCAAATCAAAGGTGATTTCAACCGACTCGCCGATAAATGGGTCTCATTTTATCATTCACGATTGTTCACACTGCTGAGGAGGAAGTCAGTTTGAGAAGACGGCCACGATGACAGCCAGTGCACACTTCACGTGAGGCGAATTTAGGTTGCGATGAGTCCAACCCGACGTCGACACACTCGGTGTGTGGGGGAAGTGAGAGGGGTAACTGAGGAGAGTTGTTCGTTTTCCAGTGTTCCACAGAAGGGATCAAGTATTTCAAAGATTATATACGTTGCTGCTGCTCTGACGAAAAGGACCACTCCTGCCTACCACACATTTCATTATGGTCATGCGCGTGCACACGCTGTGCCGACGAGCGCTGCAGCTATTGAGAAAGAGTGGATGATTTGTAGTATCTAATAATTACCGCGTAATCATATTGCCAATAATAATGACAGTATATACACTTCCAAGATAGGGTGTAATTTTCATGACTCTATTCTGTTGCATCAAAGAAATTATCATTTTTCGCAAGGAAGTTCCCCCTCCCCACACCCGTACATAAAAGCACCGTAACCGATGCAAAATTCCACCTTCTCGTATGCAACAGCTCTCACATATGTAATGACCCACTGAGTGTCATAGGGTTATGGCTAACTTTGGACTCCATTGTGATGAGTATCCTGCTCAGGATGAGACCTTTATCTATCGGAAGCACATGCATCGATGATTATTTCGTAGACTGGTTTCATTGTTCCTTCCTATTGCCTGTCTTTTGGTCAGCGCCAACAAAACAATTTCACCCCCTCAAAATTTTCTCATGATTTCCCTCTTATACCAGAACTTCTCTACACGAGGTTCCCTAGAATAAGTATGAATGGGCGTTCATATTCACATGAGCAACAAGCCTGTCACAGCTTTTCAATACCATTTTTTCCGTTATAGAATAAAATTGTACGAAAAAAGTGAGGGAACAAGACAACTTTAAAAATCTACAAGTGGAAACAACCACGAAGATCATTCCTTCAGTATGTACATTAATTTTTGGCCAGCTGAAGCTAGCTGAGGCGTCTGTGATGGGGACAAGTCCGAGCAGAGTTCCGCTGCCGCTACTATCGTCATCAACAGAAAGGCATACGCATGCAAGTTAATGTGAGTCAAGTTCGTTGAACCACCATGCCATCAACATAATACCATTTGACACTAAACAGTGGAATAGAAAGAGCCGAGTTTCCCTGTCACAAGTCCATGTTTATTCCACTCATAGTGCGTAGTGGTAGTCCTCGGAGTGGTCCGTTTCCGAGTCATTTTCAAAGTCGTGTTGGGATATTTGTCTTCTTTTGTGATGACGAAAGGTCTGCATGGATGGGATTACATGGATCTAAAACTACAAGATGATTATTACCACTACTAGTAGTACACTGGCTCCGCGACCATCCGCTGCGACGTGAGGATATGCCTGTTTGTACCCAACTGTTATGGGTACTGCTCTTGTGCCTGCATCAGAAGAATGAACACGGGGCACGCAGAGTTAGAAAGCTCATGAGCGCACGTCTACAGCAACTGACTCGAGCTCACGATTCATTTTTAGTGAATCTCCACCAAACTCATGTCCGCAGAAACACAGGTACACATTCGAAACGCGATTGTGATTGGCCTCACTATTGCATAATAATAAGACAATTACGGCTGTAACGCTGCAATGAAGAGGTTCCTGGGTAGTCCGAGAGGAGAGGAGCGTGGAAGGCTATGTCCTTATTTTATTTATTTATTGCACTCTATAACTTGGTGAAGATATGGAGGAGGCTCATGGTGGGGAAGTGTGAGGATGAATTGGCTATTGAGACAGTGAGGCGAGCTATAATTACTTAAAAATAAGTGCTGGACGACGTGACAGACGGAGAGGATCTGATTTCAGATCACAATACCCCATAGAACATTTGCCACGATTATACTTTTTTTTATACTACTGCTTGAGAACTCAGAGAGCGGTGAGGAATTCATTTCCGATACGGTACTCAGCACTCATCTCCACGTTATTGGAATGGGAATAATTCCTCCGTGAACCATTTAAATTGCCCTCAAAGTGGTTTCTCTTAGAACTTAGGAACTTCGGACTTTTCCCTCACAGAAATTATCAATTTCATCATTCCATAGGATTTCCACAGACTGCGGG
>VYYI01003686.1:0-11690 GCA_021029175.1 Bilobella aurantiaca
ATCCCCTCATAGTAGTATTGGATAAGTGCGCTTTTGCTGAGATTGAGTGATGTGAGGAGTGGGATTAGAAGTTAGGAGTTAATCACCATGACAACGAGAGTGAGGATATCGAGTTCCCACGGGGGAGCACCACCTCTCCACCCGAGACCTCAACAGGGGAAAAAGCCACCTCTCATTCACCAACACACCCCCCACTTCACCCTCTCTCCCACGCCAAAAAGCATTTCGTAAGTGGCACATATCCACCAAACAAAAGGCACAACTTCCACTCAATGGGAACTTACATTAGAATCTCCTGATTTTTAGCAGAAACTTGATCCAAAGCTATGCATGCAAACCACTTGCGCCTCATGAAATAAAATGTTGCTAGATCTCACTGCTCAAAGAATCATCTCTGTAATTGTTAGAAAATGCAATAAACACCTCATATTCAAGGTTACAACAGGTCGTACCCTGTCTAACGGCACAACCGTTTTAAATGCGCATTTTCTCTCAAAGTAACTAGTCTAGACCAGTTATCCTACATTTCCTACACTTCAAGGGGTCACTTACAAAACACTGAGGACTCTTCATCGAGTCCTTAGGTTTTCTACCTCAACTACGCAGCCCTTAACCTGTTTATTCCTAATTCAAAATGAATTATGTTAATTAAATTAGTAAAGAATAATTAATAAAGATTGTTTTATGTTTTCTCTCAGTGTCTTTTACTCCTTGCTACTTGAATGTAATTTGCAATTGCAATTTCGCCTTTTTTGCAATTACTTTTCGATTTGAATTACCATTCTCATTTCTCAAACAAATGTTTTACCGCTCTCTGAAGTCAAATTTCTTTCACGGTTTTAGTCAATAAATAAATCATAACAATAACAACTAATCATCAAAACTCGTGTAATGCTATTGAGTTAATTAGGAAAGCTAATTACTTAATTAACGATCAGTGTATTCAGTGCACAAAAATGGAGGCCACAGGGAGTCCAGAGTGGGCAGAGGTCAAGGATCGTAAGAGCCTCTTTCCAATCTTTAGAAAGAACTTCAAGCCACCCGTCAATCCACTCAAGAATATTCAGCTGGACCTCGTCATGTCCAGGCCCCTGACACCGAAGCGGCGGAAATCACTTCTTGGAAAGACTGAAACCGCTGGTAATCACAATAAGTGGAGATGACAATCAGCCTCAAATATATTTTCCTAGTTGAGCTAGGATAAATTGATCTTGCCACCTAGTGTGAGATTCTCTCTTTGGGGACTCCCTGACAAATTGCCACCATTAACAATTGACTAAAATTTCAGGCTTAAGTCAGATGGTACTGGATGCTGGTCAAAAGGAAGTCGGCCCTCGGCTCTGCAAGGACTGTGGCCTCCTATTTTCCCCAGGGGATTTTCAAGACGAAATAGAGCATCAGAAGGCTCATCGTCGCCTATCAGACCTCTTCACAATTACAGTAACTAAACACTGTACTTCGGTTCTTAATGGCTTTCTAATTAACTTTGGCTTATAGATCTGGAAAGATGTGAATGTCCTGCATACGTTTGTGGATGGAGGAACGGTGTTGTTGGTGGAACGCAAGGCTGAGAGGCGGGGCGGACATAGCCGACTCAAGGACTTCTGTGCCTGGGTGGACTCGGAGGTTGGAGGAGAGAACGGACTGGAGTCTGAACAAAGCAGACTGTTCCTCTATGTCCTACCAACGAAACGCAAAAATCAAGTCAGAATTCTCGGTAACTTTAAACTACGCTTTCAGTAACCTTTATTCATTTTAATGTATTTTTCTTCAAAAGGTTGTGCAAGAATAGAAGTCATCGACAAGACGGCCATAATTGCTTCCAGAATCGAAGGTGGAGAGACTGTTAATTGTGATGAAACCAAGATTTTGATTGGACTGACTCGGCTATGGACTGACCCAAAGTACAGACGGAAGCAAATTGCTTCTCGGCTGCTCGATATGGTACGCTTCAACAGTGGAATCCCAAATTGTGTCATTGCAAGAGAACAATTGGCTATTTTGGAACCAACGGAGGACGGAAAGATGTTCTTCCTAAACTACACAAGGGGTCATGGCAGAATCTACACTTATAACTACACGAAACTTAATTTGATTGATTAGGAGTCGAGGGCAACTGCCTCCGCTTTTTATATTGATTTTATCTTTCAGCAGCAAGCAACTCATTTGTACTTTTTTATGGCTCCGTTAATTCTATATACCATTTAAGCTTCTCATTTTTTAATTTAACCAATTTTCAAGCATTTCAACGCATTAAAGATCGTCTTTTTATTCCCCATTTATTCTCGAAAGGCTGATTTTATTTTAGACTACTAATTCAAGACGTACGTTGCCCATTTCAGTTGAGTAAACAAAGACAGGTCGAAGAAACCTTGAGTGGAGTCGGAAATTTAAATTTATTTCTTCGCAAGTATTTTGTGGTTTTGGTTTACTCTAAATTCTTAATTAATTAATTAAGTTTCCAGGATACTTGTCCAGTAGTCCGAACATGGCTGGTCCAGCACTGCGTCGTCTCATGACAGAGTACAAACGTAAGTCAATTAATCACGATTACCCGAACCCACGTTAGAGGTTAGATTAGGAAAAATGTAATTGATAATTGGAGATTCTTCTCTTTGTTTAGAACTGAGTATTAATTCCCCGGAAGGGATACTGGCTGGTCCTGTCAATGAAGAGAACTTCTTCGAATGGGACGCGTTAATCACGTAGGTCAATTAGCCATCTAAGTACCCAATTACCTTGTACATCACATTCCTTCCTTCCAGTGGACCTGAGGGTACCTGTTTTGATGGTGGCATCTTCCCGGCAAAACTCCACTTCCCCACTGACTACCCATTGAGTCCTCCTAAAATGGTCTTCAAATGCAACATGTTTCATCCCAACGGTAAGACTTGCACATGGCTTCTCTAATCGCTAGTACCAAATGGCTGAGCGTCTTCATTTCAGTGTATGCCGACGGTCGAGTTTGTATTTCAATTCTACATGCACCTGGTGACGACCCCACTGGCTACGAGTCACGTGCCGAGCGCTGGAGCCCCGTTCAATCCGTCGAGAAAATACTGCTGTCGGTAGTGAGTCTTCTGGCTGGTTAGTTTACGCACTGAATTTTTTATGGAAGATTGTACTCACGGTGGTAACGATTTACTACAATTCAGAACCAAATGATGAGAGCCCAGCTAATGTGGATGCGGCCAAGATGTGGCGTGAAAACCGTAAAGAATTCAACGCCCGAGCAGCCCGACTGGTTCGCGACACGTTGGACATACCATGAAACAATCATTCCCATGTATTCCCAAAATTGAAAGCCAGAATTGAAACGTATTCCTGTTAATACAATTTTCTATCCAGCACCAGCCCCGGCTTTAACAACGTAATATTTACCACGAATAAATTCATTCTTCGCTCGACTTTTACTGATGCGAACCTACAATTCGATATTCGATTTATCCTGCTTCTAAATGCACACTTTAATCTCCTGCAATAATCCAGATTGCATAAGGTCAATTTGCTTGTTGCACCGAATGGGAGATACAAGAAGGTAAGTGGATTTGTCTTTCTCTACGATTAAAGCGCTAAAACGTCACCTAATGCAACTCAGAGACAACGTGCTGGAGGCAGACAAGACAATCATAAAAAATAAGTCACTAGGCTCAAATAATCTAGAATTAACTAATTCATTTCCACCCTCGGCTCCCTGAAAATAGTTGGAGATTCTGTGGGGCAGGCGTATGAGTTCAGTATTGCTAGTGATTGGGTGGCGGTTCGAAATAGTACTGCGGAGCGTTGAGGTAGTCTACGAGCGGTTTTGGTAGTCCCAGCATGTCTACCAGGTCTCGGCGCACATGCTTGAGTATGACGAACCTGTCAAGCAATTAGTAGTTGAACTGTTGATGTAATTTATGCTTACGAAAACAGAAGAGTACTGGTGTACCTGGACATGTGCTGAAGAGATCTTGGATGTCGGAATCTGCTGTAAGGGTGGAGGAGTTGTACGCGCATAGGGCCAAGGACAGGCCTCCGGTGAAGAAAGAAAAGGTAGCGCCCAGACCTCGAGTGAGCAACGGCCTTTTCCACGAAATCAACAATAGTAGAGGCCTTAAAGCGCGTCAAGGGTCCGAAACTAAAGTTTCCCTGTGACAATTATCAATGTTTTAAACAAATGTGTTGATTTTGGAATCAAAAGTCCTTACGTGATCATGTTCGATACGGACGTGACGAATGAGTCCGTTGAGTTTGAAGGTGAGTGAGAAAATGTACCTGGGGTCACTGCTGTCTCTCACAATGAAAGAACCATCTGGTTCACCGCGCAGCAAGTCATTCAGCCCCTTCGCTCGCCAAGGGACCCCAGTACCAGCCACACTGCAAGAAAAAGTTTGCATTCTTCATTTTCAACAAGGGTTAACGGTTATTTATCGTTTCTCGTTCTCACGTCCTTGACTTCCTGGAGACTGGCTGGGACATCTCCAGGCGACATTCGAATCTCTACAGAGCGAAAGCCCATCACCGGCTCCGGTACAGTGGGAACAGGGGGCCTTGGGAGCGCACGGTGCAAATCGAATTCAGAAATGTTCAAGAGATCCGACCGTGGTGACCTAGTATTGATTCAATTAGATTCCATTCCAGCGAAAACAAGACGACGAGGATGAGAGGCAGCATAAGACTCACTGAATGAGATGAGTAGCACTTGTGCCTTTGTGATCCTTTTGACGAAATTTTCGAAAGAGATTGAGAAACGGAAGTCCACGACCCTTCTTCTTGCATCCAAAGGAGTCCTTCTCATCGTGGTTGCAACCAGTTACTAGAAAAGATGAGTAGCACTCGTGCCTTTGTGATCCTTTTGACGAAATTTTCGAAAGAGATTGAGAAACGGAAGTCCACGACCCTTCTTCTTGCATCCAAAGGAGTCCTTCTCATCGTGGTTGCAACCAGTTACTAGAAATCCATACATACAGCTTACTCAAGTGATCATTTGTATTGAATCCTGACTTACTTTGACTAGATTTCCTATTTGTACATCCAACAACCGCCTCGCCGTCCGCAATTGTCATTTCTTCCAAGTTCTCGTTGTTGTTGTTTCTTTCCCATCTGCTTGTCCGGTTCGACCCGTTGCAACCAATGGAATCTCCACGTGGAAAGTTTTGATCGGCGGAACGATGTCGAGTTTCAGAAACGGTGTGCCGAGAGGAAGAGCATCTGTCTGGGTGTCCCGTGAGAATCTGAAGGGAGTGTCGTTTCAGGTCTTGTGATCGTTGTGGTTTGGCAGAGCGAAGTTTGACAGGGAGCCCTTGGCCTGACCCCGAAATGGAGTCGATAGGAAGGGAGTATGTATCACATTGAAGTGGTGGTGGTGGGCCTGAAGTGCTCAAATCCTCCAATAACGCACTCGACGAACTTCGAACTTCATCTTGAATAACCACCAGCTGAATATTTCGCCTCGACTCAACGTCCCAAGCACTTTTGGACACTCTTTGGGGAGGGGACAGATACTCCCAGGAGCTGGAAGCTGTCAGCGCTCCTTCCTCATATGAACCTGCAGAATCAAGCACAAAGTTTAGTTTACGAGTGCAACGGCAAATAGCCAGAATGGAGACGAACTTAATGGGATTCAAGGGAACATGCATGTTAGGCAATATTGCTAGGAAGGGTCAACGATAAATGAAAGAAGTGTTTGTTAGTGAATTTGTGCCAAACCGTGAACCTGTGCCGAGGTGTCCGCCCTTTCGAAAGTCGGTGACTCCAGAAGATCCAGCTTCGGGCAATACGGTGGCAATGACCACGGCCTCACTCACGATCCTCAGAGAGACGCGATCCGCAAAGTCCCAGACACTCTTCCGAATGAAGGTCTTTCCGTGGTGGTAGCTCTGGATGGGCGGGAGGGAGTGTGGGTTGAGGCCAAAGGTCAAGAGCGGGTCTCCGGGAGAAGGGGTCAAGTCTCTGAAGTCCTGTGGTGGGGCTGGAAGGGGCACAACAAGAGAGCCACCGGAAATGGAGACGACGGCAGGCGAGGAAGGCGTGTCAAGGTCTCTGAAGGCCGGAGGGGGCGAAATGGACACTAGGTCATCGTCACCACTTCTTCGCATAGCCAACAGATATCTGGACACTCAAGATTGTTCCGATCGCTGAAATCAATCGAAAAATGTTAAGGGACCTACTTCACTTCCTACAACTGAACCTTCTGCAAATTCGAATGATTTCTGAAATGGTTTGCTAGAGAAATACCTTTTGTATTTGTCCCAAGGGCCAAAGGTCAGTAGAGCTGGAAAAGGTAATGGTCAGTCACCTTTAGAATTGAAACTAAATTTGGAGATTGGAAGCGATTTGATCGCTCAAGCACTCCACTGACTGAGTCTACTAATTGTTCAGCTACACTAATTGGCTTACGAGGAGTATTAACACGAGTAATGAATTAATGAGTAAAAGGTCAACAAACAACTTGGATATGACGTCCACCTGATTCTCTTGTTTTTACTCATTCAGAAAGAGCGCGCAGTCTCCTTCTGAAGCAGAAGACCTTCCCAATCCTCTTACAGCGCCCTTACTCTAATTACTCCCCAATAAGTACGAGGCTAATTAGTTCTTGACCTATGGAAAGGGGGGCTGAAGGGCCAATGCTTACACATCTCCTCCCATGTCAAATAAATAGGCTTTATTTTACAAACCACTTCATTCACTTTTCCTCGACTGGGAGAGGCTTCCGACGGAAGTGGTTGGACACAGATTAAAATTCGGATTTCCAGGAACAGCCCCACATGGACTATCCTCACTTATACGCTACTTTGTCTTTGTTAGTAAATGGAAGCTTTATTTGACCTAGGCCTCAGTCCACATCATCTTCCTCATCTTCCAATTCGGAGTCTGAGCTGAGCTCAAGGTCTGCCGTGTTCCGCCGAGTCCTCACTTTCTGCATCAGTCGCTGGAACTTGGCATCTTCAACAGGGTCTGCCTCAGCCTCGTCCTTGTCTTCCACACTCAGACACTGAAGTGGGACAGCAGCCGTCACCGTGGCACACACTGCGATCTCGTCATCGTCGTCATACATTTCCGCCACTTCCACTGCTTCGTCATCGTCTGGGAAGAAGGCTACTGAGGCCTCACTCCTAGTGGCTAACTTCGGCTTGTACCCCAAGTCATCACCTTCTCCTGCAACTCGGAGACCAGTGAACCCTTTGATAGGCGTCTTCTGTATGTCATCTGCTGGTATCAAGGGTCCATTAGCTTCCATCCCTTCATCGGCATCTACTTCGTCATTCATATCTTCACTCTCGTCTTCCTCTTGAGCAGCCAACTCTCCGATTTCATCTTGGAAAGAGACGGTTTCATGGAGTGAGAAGACGACTTTAGACGAGGCAGACAATTGGACATTGTTCCCATTTGTGTCTTCACTAGCTTTATAAGCTCCGTTAACTTTCTCGGTAACTAAACTCCCGTCAACTCCGCCGATTCCTAGGAAATCTTGGCCATTTAGCACTGCTCGATTATTTCGCTCTTTTTCTATCTTGTGAGTGACTGACTCTTCATCTAGATCTAGACTGTATCTGGTATTCATCCCTGGAAAACTGCCCTTAAGTCCCATCCCCTCTTTCATATCTTCCAATTGTGACTGCTCTCCAAAGCTTGCATAGACTAATTTGTGTACATGCTGAAAACACAGTTTAGGATACGCATACTTTTCAGAAATATTTTTAATATGGAAACTGAACATAAATAATTCGAACTTACGCCCACAGAACGCGCTATTTTGATTCTCTTGTAAATGGTTTCAATATCAGCCTTTCCAAAGCCTTTGCAGAGCATTTTGGCACTCGCAATGTCATCAAATTGAGTAAGATTGACATCACGAAGAAAGGACATTGCTTCCGTGAGGTTCGGTGAACTTTCGTCTACTTCTACCTCGTTCAGCCTTTGGTCGTGTTCCGAGAAGTAGATTCGAAGGAGCACCAAAAATTTGAGGATGGATGTGGCTGAGCTGATGAGGTAAGGGTTACGAAAGTCTCCCAAGATTTCCAGCAGGAGGCAACCGTACAGGCCCCTGTTCTCGTGACCGGGATCAGTGACTTTGGACAGGAGAAACGTGTCCAGGACACATTGGGCCATTGAAGCCTGGTTCTTGCCGCCTGAGAAGATTGACTTGACAAATAGGTAGACCCGTACAGCAGCCTCTTCAGGGTTCTCCTCGCCTTCGTGCCTGCGTTACGTAATTTATACTTTTATTATAGTTATTTACAAAGATACAAGAATCAGTAGCTAACTCTTACGATTTAGTGAGAAGCGAAGCATTCACAAAGTGTCTGAGAACCATGACCAAAGATGATTGAAATTTCTGCTCCAAGTCACCATCCCAGAAACCGTGCAGAGTTCCGTATAATGCAATTTCGCGGATCTGACAGGTGAGGTAGGCGGAAAGAAGTGGAGCCTTGGTTGGATTTGTGTGCTCCAGACTAGCAACAATTCCACGCAAAGAACTAGAAAACCAAAAGAAACGAAGTTGGTCAGCTCTACCAAATAACATTTGTATCTTCTAAAGGAGTGTTTGGGTGTGAGGAAATTGTGAAGTAAGCTTGGTTGAAGAATACGCTGACTTACGCTTCATACTTGCGAATGACAGTGAAGAAAGCGTGGGGAATATGAGAGGGATTCATTGTGCATGAGTCTGTGATGTTGAGCAAGTCCAATGCAAATGAGGCCAAGGACGGGAAGTGTCCTTTGAGTTGACACACCTTCTGAGCAAACAAATTAGGAGATGAGTCGGAAGTGAGCTTTGACGCGTACTTGGCACAATGTGTTTCTTGACGCTTTCGCTTCAATTCCCGATTCCGTCCCTTGTCCATCGTCGCTTCCACTACAGGTCCTTCAAACTGACAGGACAAAAATCAAGTAAAAGTAACAAATGTAAAATTATTTTGCATTCGCAGTAATTAAGTTAATTGCGACAATTATGTTAAACCTTTAATAAGCAGTTTATGTAACTGTTACTGTTAAGCAATTGAAACGAGGAATTTGAGCGTTGACTCACCCTTCTCAGGTGATGATTCTATCCTTGGTGATGAAGGCAACCCTTTTTTTGGTTAATTGACCAGCTAATTAATTAATTAATTAACTTTATATTTGTTAAAGAACCACTAAATTTTCAAAGATCAGTCTGGGCGGACTCCACGAATATTGACGCGATGCTCTCGCAAATTTGTCCTCGCAACATGTTGTGTATTGCACCAGGAGGCGAGGCATCGGAATCCTGATTGAGTTGCTCGCTCAGTTTGCGGGAGTTTTCTTACGTACATTTTTACGGTGAAAATACGATTGTTATAATTTTGGTATGTTTCCGAACACAACGTAGAGTTTGTCAGACAGCCAGCTGATCTCGATAATGAAAAGTATCAACTGGACAGCCTGGAGTGAACAGTGGTACGGTCTTGGTCATCTATTGGCTGCCACAGAATTCGATATAGGTCAATAACGGCCCAGTAAGCTTCTGGTAGCCTGTAAATCCACCAGCGTTATCTCTGCTCCAATTGTCAGAAACTCCTCAATGCTTGCGATATTGGCTCGCGAGAGCCGAGCCGCAGTTGCGCCTTGACCTAAAGTCACAGACTGTCAGTTTGGGGCTTATTAAGTTTGAAAGTTGGACGTTGGCGCCTCACAAAGGAGCTGGAATCTATTCAACGCTGTTAAATATTTGTGACAATAGAAAGCCATTTCTAATTACACCATTTCTTTTTTGTAAAATTTAGTTTGTATTATAATGATATTATTATTATTATATTATTGGACATTTAATTTGATTTTTGCAGAACTATACTTCATCAATGCCCCAGAAGTTATGAAATAAAGTGTTAATAAAAGTTTAAACTGTTGTTTTACTATTAGCTTATTTTTCAATTAGATTGCTCCAAAATATTAACCGAAACACTGAGACATGAATCAATACTGAATTAATTTCTGCGTAATTTTAAAGTAATTAAAATTTTCATTGACAAATAATTAGTGAACATATTTTGAACAATTAAATAGTAGTTGGGCTTTTAATTGAGTTTGAGATGTGTGAGAGAGCGGAGAGCGTGTGTGTGGTGGGGATTTTTGAAGTATTGTGGCGTGCCTGCTTGGATGTGCTTGACATGGCAGAGAGCCTTTCTCATTTCTCTTCAGAGCCTCGGCGTGTTGAAGAATTGTAAGGCATTGGAGTCAGTCTCTGGCTCAGAGGCCACGGACACGTATCACTCCACAAAGGCTCTTGGACTAAGCAACTACTCAACCTACCCTCACCGACATGAGAGACAAGGTAATTAGTCAATTAATTAATTAACACATTCATACCATACATTAAGTGTGTCAAGGACACGCCTGCCCTTTGTCATGTCCGTCACAGCGGCGGGCCGGCAGCATGCCTACCCGGGCGCACGGTGTCCACCATCTTTTTTACCCGGTTGGATTTCAACGAAGGGGGGCCACAGCCCGCTTTTCCTTCATAGGAAGGTTAGGTTTTAAACTGTTCGCGCAGAGAAACCTAATCTTCTTCTAACTGCGCAACGTCTCTGATATTTTGGCCCCCCTTCGTTGAAATCCAACCTTTTTACCCACTTGCCTGCATTTGGCTGAGCCGCCAGATTCTTTAAGTGATCCGTGTTTGTAATCGACCAACTCACTAATTGATTCAATTACTTTCAGTGGCGGAAGAAGCGTATGCGTCGGTTGAAGCGGAAGAGGAGGAAGATGCGTGCTAGGTCCAAATAAGCTCGTCAAAGGCACGGCCCTCCCCTTCTATTCACTTTGTATTTGAGATCAATAAAGTGGGAATTTTTTCTAAAGAATTTTAGAACTGCTCAATCGTTTCTTGGCATATTTTTGTTTGAATTTGAGAATTTTTAACACGTTCATTTGAACATTTTTTGTTTCCGTTACTTTGCATATTTTTGTTGGGTTTTGACAATTTTTCACACGTTCATTTGAGTATTTTTTTGAATTACCAGAATTTTGAAGTCATTCACTCTAGCATATTTTTGTTGAAATTTGAGAATTTTTAAGTCATTCAATCGAGTATTTTGAAATTTGAGTGAAGTGTTTATTAGTATTTCGTACATTTATTTGGAATTGATGAAAGAATGCCAACAGTTTTTACAAAAGCTTTTTGCGGTGGCCTTACAGCGACAACGGTCTAAGGGCTTGGGAAGCGGAGGAGGCTGGAAGTGGTCAATGCTACCGACGGGGGATTGGGTAATTGGAATTAACAGTTAAGGGTCATTCATGATTCAAGAGTTTATCAGTAATTCATACAGCCTCCGGTACTCGTCATACACTTCACTCTCACTTGCATCCTCCCTAGTCCAGTGTAACAGTAGTAAAGCCAGGTCCATGCACGTGACATGGGGCAGACGCCTCTATTTGCAGCAATTGGACGCTCTGGGGGCAGCATCTCTGTCGTCAAGCCTTCGACCTTGACCCTGACCTGCGCCAGCTCCTTGCTCGCCCTTCGGCAGCTTTTTTGCTGTAAAAATAACGAAATTGTTTTATTAATAACCTTTTGCTGATAAAAAACCGAAGAATATGCGCAAATAGCGTCTTTTAGAAACGAGCTTTCCACTTTACTCCCGCTTTCATAAAGAAAGGGAGATTTATAATCAAAATTGGAAAGATGATTTAAAAGACCGTGTATTCTTGTTGTAATAGAATTCCAATACTTACCGATTGCCAGGAAA
>VYYI01003687.1:0-11689 GCA_021029175.1 Bilobella aurantiaca
AAAAAAAAAGTTAAAAAAACAAACATTTTTCTAAAAATCTTGTTTTGAAAAACCGCTTGTGTTTAAATTACATAAGCCATGAACGTAGCGAGGCGATTGTCAAAGATGCCTTCGGGCAAGTCAACAGGACTCGGATAAAAGGCGCTTCGAGGCTGGAAGCAAAAATCAGCGATTGACACAGATCATTTAAAAAAAAATTCAAACAAAGATTTTTAAAAATTAAAAAAAAAGGTTTTCTAAAACCTTTACCGGATCATTGTGGGGTAAGAAATGACCTCCATATGTATAAGCGCCTAACTGAAGGTTCTCTGCACCGCGGCTATTCATTCGCAGTTTGGTGAAGCGTTCAATTTTGCTGTACAATTTGACGCATGCGCCGCACTCTTCTCGCTTCAACTTCGTATTGAAACTGCTCCGAAGGAAAACACGCTTTCCGCCTTGGATTTCAGCGGCCGGTTTCGCGATCTTCCAGGATTCCAGGATTGGCTCAGCAGCGTCAATCAGCGATTCAGCGTCTGCGACAGTGACAATGTCGTAGAATTGAAGGAGGAGGGGTGACGCGGAGAGGAGTTCCACTTTCAGTGGATTGATGCGCCACATTGGATGCGCCTTGTGCTCGTTCCAGCAAAACAACTCTGCTTTCGTTGCTTCTGTCTAACATTGAAAAAAAAAGCTTCAAACATATTTTTAAATGCTTTTTAAAAATTTAAAAAAAGCTTCTTTTTTTAAATTCTCCACTCACTTGGAAATTTTGTCCAGCACAAATTCCATAGTATTTCAATTTCACCTCGGAGTATTCGCCGTCAGGCAACGTGCGCACGCGTCGCGTATTACGTTCTTGAATTTCACCGTTGGGAAGTTTTTTATGAAAAAAATTACAACCAGGGTTATCCACCTCCGTTTCTAGTTCCGTGTCATGCTTTTTACACAAGTTAATTAGTAATTAAGTAATTAATCATAATTAATTTAAATATGTCCAACACAAGACAAGCAATTACTGGCAATATCCACTGAAAAATATTTCCTAGAGATTCGCTATCGCTACGGATACTATCCTAGGAGATATTTTTTGGCATGTGCGTTCGATATCTCCAGCATAAATCATTCCTATGCGCTTCAGTTTACAATCTCAATTGTGTGACATTTAGACATTTTGGAAATTCAGCGATTCAACATTCACTTACCTTAGCATTGACATTGGCCAAGAGTTCTTTCATTTCTGTAATCGCTGCAGCGTCGTTCGCTTCTGTTGTCATTTCCAGCGCAAGCTCCGCCCACTCCACGGCAAGGGCATGATAACCATACTTTGACGCATGTTTGCTCAGGTACGAGCAATGTCGTCTCTCCAGGCGAATTCCAGTCGAAATATTTTGAAGTGTTCCAGCAACTACCTGATTAAAAATCGCTTAAAATTAATTGGCTGATAGCTTTGGCTGTTTTATTTAATTAATTATTTAATTCGTTAATTAATTTCAAGTTTTAATTGTTATTTGCCTGATGTAAGTCAAGGCCATGAGCCTCCACAATTTGGTGTAGACGTTCTGCGGCATCCTCCAGAATTTCAGCGTTTGGTTTTACTAATGTAGAAAACGCTTCTTTCAGGCTTAGCAGCGTTTCCAGCGCCTTTTCGTTCCCTATCCGCAGTAATTGGTCCTCAATCGCTGCCAAGTCGACAGTGTGTCTGAAGATGAGCCGAAGAACGAGAAGGGGGTTTCCAGATATTTTCAGCGATTTGTCCTCCTCTTGGAGGACTTGACCCGAACTTGCAGAGAAGTCGTCTAGAAAGCTATTGGCGAAAAGCCAAATGTCAATTTACAAGATGTGTCAAAGGTCAAAGGTCAGTTTACAGAATGTGTCAAAAGTGAAGGTGTACCTTTGTAGATGGCCCTTCAACTTGTCGTACTTTGGATGCTCTACCCACAAAGTCAAGTCAATGAATACTTCCTGTAGAATCGCTTGTATCGAGTGATCGCTCTCGCTCAATCGCTGGAGGTAGAGCGAGGACATGGGAGGAGGACCGGCGGGGCTTTCGATTCCCGTTCCAGCGATTCCAGCCACCAATGGCAGTAATGCTGAGAAAAATTTCCAAATTAGCGAAAGCATTGCAAATCAGCGATGAATAAAGTGAACAGTTATTTGGACGCTTCGGTTTTTGCTTTTCAAACATTTGCTTTTTAGAATTACTAATAAAAATTTTGAACAATCCCCATTTCAATTGCGAACAATGCATTATACAATTTTTACAAATTTAATTGCTACTAAAATTCTATCAAGAAAGCCAAGTTCCTTAACCTTAATTTTCAAAAATCGTTTAATCGCTTCTTATATGCAACAATGAAAACAGCGATGGTCGAATTAAGTCTTAAAGTTTTTAAGAACTAGAAAAGAGCGATTTTAATTTTTCAGCTTTATTTTCTGTTCAGAACAGGACTACACTGGGCATTTTAAATTTAATGATGTGAATCACTGAAATCAAAATCACATTTACAAAAAGTTGTACTGTTTAAAAAGTTATGTTTAGTTTTGAAAAATAAAAATTGAACGGTTTTAAAAATTTGGTTTAGTTTTGAAATAAATTTTATAACCCTCAAGGGACGTAAAATTCTGGAGAATTTTAAAACTCCGTCATTTTCCGTCCCACAAGGGACGCATTTAAGGGCCCGCCGTACCAGGACGGGCTTGTTTGGCTGTTTCTATTAATTTCTGCGTTGTAGCACAGCACGGTGCTTTTGGCTGTGAATGCAATATTCCTGTCATTTCCTCCTTGTTTTGACTTCCGGTTCTCGTTGACAGCTGGACATTAAGACTCATCTGATGACTTGACTTTGCAATTAGTCATAATCCCTTGGCCAACTGTTTCCTAACAAGCTTTCGCCTTGTTCGCACCGTGGAAATGCACCGTGGAAATTAACAGTCCATTGTTGAGTCGACTGTTGGAAGAGGAAGTGAAAGGTGGGGAATTTGGAATAAGTGGATCCTTATCTCCTGACGCAACAATCCAAAGAGCAGAAGGCAGTCGGTTCGGCAGGTGGGATGTAGGCAATTGTCGCAAGGGCCCCAGTCCCTTAAGAATCGACATCCAAAGGGCCCCCTTGCTGGACCAATGCACCCTTGAACATGTCATGGTCACAATCTACCGGTGTATCTCTCCAAAATTGAGCCTAGAGGTCACGGAAGAGAAAAGGTCAAGAGCGGAAGTAATTTCTGGGCATGTACAACACGTGTAATTTTGAACACCTTTCGCTTCACCGCCCTCACGCCGTGGACCGTTCGAAAACTACTGACAATGAATGGATGAGATATCAATCACGGTTTATGGGCCGTTCTCATCTGGAACGGTGCGCACCGTGCTCGGAAACGGCGGCGGCGCCGTGTATTATGAATAAAAAAAATGTACGAGATTTTGTCGAGATACTGCCATGCTGTTTGAAGCATTTGGAAAACAAGTTTTGAGCAGTGTAAAGCAAGCCAAAATTTGATTAAATTTTCGACCGGAAGTGGAAAACTGTTGGAATTGCAAATACCGTGAGAATTTTACTGTACTAAAATGGATGTTTTTTACTCCATTTTTTTATGTTAATATTACTCCGGTACCCTTATTAAGGGCTCCAGAAGGGATCTCCGTTTTGAATTCTTCAGGCCCTTGTAATGAGATATCGAGGCATAATTTAAAGGCCTTTCCCACGAAGGGCCCCTCTGAATTTTTAATTGTTTTAAACCGTGAGAGTTTGCTTTCGTGCTTCTTCCGCAGGAGGATGCGAAAGGCGCCTCCAGAAAATACCCGATTCCTGCCAATAGCCCCATTTGTGATGAAGGTGCGTCGAAGGGGGACCCTTAAGGGCTCCCAGCATATTTGACTATCACAATTTTTATTGCTGAGGATTGTGACGTAATTAAAGGGGATCTGGACAAAGAACCCTCGAAAATAGCTGATTCTCACTAATAGTCCGACTTTTTACCAGGTTGTATCGCAGAGAGGGGCCCTTAAAGGCTCCTCCCCTATTTCACTATCAAATAACCTGAACCTATTTGAGTATCATAATTTTTATGGCAGAGGATTGTGACGTAATTAAGCATGTTCTGGACAGGCCAAAAGTGGTGCCTTGGCTCAGGGCCCTTGAAGGGCTCCAGAAGGTGATTGTTGGCTGATTGTTGAGAAATAAGGGAGCAGATGCTGAGTGTGTGTGACCTGAAGGCTCAGCAGGAAGAAACATCTGGTTTTCCTAAGGATCACACGCTTTTTTGAGTCACAAGAATTACAGATTGCAGCAGGGTCACATTTATCAACCAAGGAGCAGACAAAGGAGCACTTACAAAAATCTGCTCTGGAAATAAGGGCCCTCCTGTACACACAAAAAAATCAATGGTTAAATTCCTGTAGGGATGGCGAGAGGCAGCAAGCCTGCCAAAAGGAAAGGTGGTCAAAGGGTCCTCAGGGCCCTTATAAATGCAGCCTGTGATGCACTGAGAGAATCCAATCAAGGCAACCGAGTAGGTACCCTTAAGGGCCTCCTCCGTTTTTCAATAACATTCCTTTCATTCATTTCTTTGAGAAAAGAGAAAAAAAGGTCCTTTGCTTTCCAAGAAGTCCCAAGTGATCCCTTTGATCCACTTCCGACAACCAATCAAATCCCTTCAATTGCATCCTGCACCAATCAAGTCCCTTAAAAAATTAACTCTGTAATTAAGGGCCCCCTTTCTAGCCAATCAAAAGCAGGATGAGAGCGCGGGAGAAGTTCAAAATGAGTGGAACAAAGAAGGAGAGAGAAAGTTGACTTTCTCCCAAAATGCGAAAACGAGTCAAGGGCCCCTGCATTTTCTCTGCTTCCTCTTACTCTAATTCTTTTGTTTAAAAAACGATTACGAAGGGTCCTTAAGTACCCTCTCGTCCACTTGGCTCGCAGCCCTTGCCTCCATCGTTCTTTCCTTTGTTTAGCTCGTCCTAAGCGGTATTTTTTTGGTGGTGGAGCAGAGCGAGGGGAGAGAAATTCCATTGCTGAGCTGCTCTCCACTTTTTTTTGTGAAGGAAGCACGACTGGACTTCAGTAGGAATCCAAAACTTGGTCCAACAACGTGTCCACGGACATCGACAAGACGAGACAGGACGTCACTGGGACACTCGTTGCCTAGCAACAGCCACCGGAAGTACCCTTATCGTCACTGGACAACTATCAGGACCCCTGACCTTCCACACGGTCCGGACATCATCCGTCAAGGCTCCTCCTTTTCCATTGGGTAAGATCATGGTCCAAGAGCACGTTGCTTCATGCTTTTAGAAGGTTCTGGATATGACAAAATGATGACAAAATGGGTAAAAGGGCCCATGTCATTTAAAGGGCAGCACAACAGCAGTGGCCAATGGTAGAGGGAACTATCAGGACCCCTGACCTTCCACACGGTCCGGACATCATCCGTCAAGGCTCCTCCTTTTCCATTGGGTAAGATCATGGTCCAAGAGCACGTTGCTTCCTTTCAGAAAGTTCTGGACATGACAGTGGACAAAAGGGCCCATGTCATAGTCCAAGTCCAGGGTGCCCACCTTATCCAGGGCACTTTGGCCAATGAGGCCCAAGAGCACGTTGCTTTGCTTTTAGAAGGTTCTGGATATGACAAAATGATGACAAAATGGGTAAAAGGGCCCATGTCATTTAAAGGGCAGCACAACAGCAGTGGCCAATGGTAGAGGGAGCTCTGCGAATTCGCGATGGATTTGTGATGTATCCTCTGGAATTTATCGAGGTGCGTTTATGTGTGTCAACGATGATACCTGGACGAGGTGGCTGCGATGAATCCGTCATGTATCTCCTGCCATGCCTCTGACGTTCAGTTGAGAGCCTCGTCGTGCTTAAATGTAAACAAAGAGTCAGTCGTAGAATTTTCATTCATCGCGAGGAAGGCAGGAGATTCATCGCGAGGACGGGCAGAGATTTCCCAAAGGAGACGCTGCGATGAAGTGTCAATGAGAGACAGAAGGAGCCAGACACATATTCACACACACAATGAGGCTATGTCTGCGATGAGGGATACATCGCAACTCATCGCAGAGAGGCCCTCCTATCGAGATAGTCCGTGTCAATAAGGCTACAAAAAGTCTTTGGCTCATTAATAACATTGGAAGACACGACGACAAAGTTGAGATTAGGGAAAACCGTCTTGAGGTTTTGGAGAGTTCAGCAGCGATGATAAGGAACGATTAATGAATCGGGCGAGAGTCCTTTGTTCGGACGCTGCCAGCGCTGCATCGCTGAAAAAAAAGCCACTTAAGCTCTCATGTCCATTCATTCTTAATCTTTTTATGCAGGTTTGCGAAAATATTTGCAACAACAATCATCTGGTACCATAAGATGCTCCAAACGAAGGCCAGAGGCAACAGGGAATTTTGAACGGATCAACACCAGGGAAAGTGAAAAAAAAAGTGCTCGTGCTCCACTGGCTGCGCTGCAAAAACACCTGTTGTGGCCAATGTCCACGAGTAGCATGAGAGCTAGAGCCGGGTTGACACAAGAGCCGGCCACGGTCCAGTCCCCACGACCCTACCCCCACGGCAGTATCTACAAGGAGGACACGGTCATTGGAAACGGTAAGTCACGTGGTCCGTCGATTGTTGACCTCTCGAGGTGTCCATATCACTTGACCTGACCTCTCGAGAGGTGTCGTGTCAGTTGAATTTTGAAAGTAAACCCGATGTCACGCTTGTCATGTCATGACCTTTTGGTGTGACAGGTGCTTATGGGACAGTATACAAGGCACATGACCTCAATGACCCGAGCCGGGAGGTGGCCCTCAAGAAAGTTCGTATTCCGATGAATGAGGACGGGATTCCGGTGTCGATTTTGCGTGAGATTTCCCTGGTGCGCCAACTCGATCGCTTCAAGCATCCCAACATCATTCGTTTTTTGGATGTGTGTCACGGCCCTCGGAACGGCAGCGACGTCAACCCACATCTGATTCTCTACCTCGTCTTTGAATTCATTGACATGGATCTCAGCAAGTATATTGCCACGGCCGATGCTGAGAGTCTCTCGCTCCAGAAAATTAAAGTAATGTGACCTTTTCTACCTTTTAAAGGCGTAAAATTTTACTTTTTAAAATTTTGAAGTTTTTTTTTATGATTTTTTTTTCCCTTTTCCAGGACATTACCTTTCAAATATTGAATGGCGTTGACTTCCTCCACAGTCAGCGCATCATTCATCGCGACCTGAAACCGCAGAATTTGCTAATTTCCAAATCGGGACAAATCAAATTAGCGGATTTCGGCCTCGCGAAAATTTATGACTTTTCCTCAAGACTTACAACCATTGTACGTGGTTGGATTTTTTAATTGCAATTAATATTCTTTGAAATTATGCTAATTAGTTGACCGTTGATGGAATTGTGGAAAAGTAATGCTAAATGTGGCCTCAGGTGGTGACACTTTGGTACCGCTCTCCTGAAGTGCTCCTCGGAAGCAGTTACGGAACTCCTATTGACCTCTGGTCCATTGGCTGCATTTTCGCAGAATTATTTAGAAGAAGGTCTCTCTTTCCTGGAAGCTCAGAACGTGACCAAATCGACAAGATATTCGAGTAAGCATTTCTATAATCAAATTGAATGTTTCCATGATTTTTGCAATATTTCAATTCAATCCCGACATTTTTTGCGATATTTCATTCAATTTCGACAAAGTTTTTCAATATTTCAATTCAATTTCCACAATTGCAATATTTGTTCCATTTGGAAATTTAATTTTCGACAATTTTGGTAATATTTGTTTCGTAGCAATAATTGAATGTCGAGAATTTTTCGCAATATTTATCTCATAACAATTTTTTGCAATTTATTTCACTCCAATTCAATTTCGTCAATTTTTGCTTATTCATTTCATAGCAGTTTAAATTTCGTCTCGTTCGTGACAAGAATTTAAAGCTATGAATGGACAAACTAGTTTTTTTTTTGCATTCATTTGCAAACTTTGTTTTAATATTTAACAATTTTTTTTTACTTTCAGCATTCTTGGCACCCCGGAAGAGAACGAGTGGCCGTGCGACACTAAAGTGACGCAGAGGACATTTCCGTCGCGGCCACCTAAACTGCTGTCCACGGTGGTGCCCGGCCTGTGTCCCCAAGGTCAAGACTTACTTGCAAAATTCCTTACTTTTACTCCATCCTCTCGAATCACGGCCCGGGCGGCTCTCCAGCATCCATTTTTTATTCGTCCCCCGCCAACCCCTCCGCACACGCCCGAGAAGCAACTCCTCGTCCCCTCCTCCAGTGCTCTCCCGACTGGAACGACTGCAAGCGCTGGAACTGCTGCAAACGCTGGAACTCCAGCCCCACTCCTACCTCCCCCGCAATCGCAAATGCCTCAAGCAACCTCAACTTCCGCAACAGCAGCCTCAAGAATGGACCTACTGTGAAATCGCCCAAATTTCAGCCTTTCCTTTTGTCCTACTGATGATTCAATTCTAGTCGATTATTCAGTACTTCCGGCTCAAATATTCTGGAGAGAACAGGTTCAGCAATTAATTAGTTAATCTTACACAACGAAACTCTACTCAAACGTTCGCCATTTGATCTAAGAGAACAGGATTCCGTTATTTAAACTTACTCCGTCGCCGCACAACTTATTATAGAAACTCATACTTCACCAAACTTTACATTTAATTATTTACCAAGACTTGAACGCAAAACCCAGAACTGCCATGTTAAAAAAGAGATCGGGTTACTAAAAAAAAACATATCGACCTACAATAAATTTTAAGAGTATGCGTCAATATCATGCTGCGTCAAAATCAGTCTGCGTCAATCATTTAAGGAAACAAAAAATGTCTTTTCGCTCTGTTCTTCCTTTCCAGTGTCGTCTAAAATGCAGTAGTAGTTGTCATAAGGTAATGCTGTGAGGAAACGCAAAATTCGATTTTAGCGATCTAAGTCGTTGTAAAGCGATTACTGGCTATGGCTTGGCTTTTACTTGCACACGAATCTAAAATGCTTGTTTTTTTTAGTTTTAATGACTTGAACTCAAGAAATTGATTAAGTAACAAAAGCTAATCTTAAATTGAACAAGGAAATATCAGCCCATATTTAATTAAGGCTGCTAATTACAGTGCAATTATCATTGACCGCAGTCGTCACAGGGCTTCCTCAGTCTAATACAAATGCTGATCGCTTCTAAACGCTGAGAGCGCTTTTCACTCAATCGGCGAATCAGCGGCGCTGTTGACAAAAATTGGCGAATCAGGGGGGCTGTTAGCTAACCCTGGCGAATCAGGAGGGCTGTTAGCTAAATCTGGCGAATCAAGGGGATTGTTAACAAAAAATGGAGAACCAGGAGCGCTGTTGTCTTTAACTGGCGAATCAGGGGGGCTGGATGCTAAATCTGGCGAATCAAGGGGATTATTATCAAAAAATGGAGAACCAGGAGCGCTGCTGTCTTTTACTGGCGAATTAGGGGGGCTGGTAGCTAAATCTGGCGAATGAGGAGCGCTGTTAGCTAAATCCGGCGAATGAGGAGCGCTTTTAACTAAATCCGGCGAATCAGATCTCTCATGAAGCGTTTTTTTGGAGCGTGGTTTCTTCGCTGGTTTCGGTTTTGGATTCCGCTGCTCAGCGTACTCTTCCTGGATTTCAGTGGCCTCCTTCGCCGTCTTCCAGAACAGGATTTCCATGAACAACAGCGGATTCTGTGAGGCCAATTTCACGAATTTCGGCCAAAAGTGCTTGAAAAATTGAACGACGATGTCCAGGTCGGGACGGAATTTGGAGGCCTTAAGTACCTCTTGAAAGGTTCGGAAGACGGAAGCTTGGCAGAAGAGAGCGTGGTAGCCGAGGTCAAAGGTCAAGCGATGAAACATCTTCATCACACAGTGAAGTACCCCCTCACTCAACGAGTCAAAGTGTTTGAACAGGGTGGCGTAGTTGGCGACAATTTTACGGTTGGCGTACCTGAAAACGAAATTTTAAAATTAAAAAAATTAAGCAATTTATTTTTTTTTATTTAAAAAAACTGAAAATATAATTTTTTTAGCAACTTTTTCCTTTCTTTTCTTTGATATTATTAAAAGTGGAAGGTGTGACAGTCAAGTTTTTCTTTTCTAAAAAATGGAAAGACAACTGGAAAGCTAAATCGGAAAATTTAAAACAACTTCAATCTTCAAAAGGGTGTCCCTTAAAACCTGTTCCAGGACGGGCGTATTTGGTTTTTCGAAAAACCGACGCTGTAAATGTAATTGAGAAGTGTGAGAATTAATGTTGAGAAAAATTGTGAAAACAAATGTTGAGAAAAATTGTGAAAACAAATGTTGAGGAAAATAGTGAAAACCAATGTTGAGAAAAATTGTGAAATCAAATGTTGAGAAAACTGTTTAAATTAAATTGTTTTAATCTATCTAAAATCCAACGTTTTTTTTTACTCACCTCTCCACGAAAGCTCTGAAATCAAATTCACTTTCTCTTGAGGAGGCTTGATCTCTCTCTGAAAGAGAAAAATGAGAAGAAAAAAAAGGAATCTTAAATTAAATCTGTTGTAAATTGAGTCATTTCTCCTCAAATTCAATCATTCTGTCGTCATCATTTTTGGGAGACTTAAGTGGACATTGGGGAAAGTGAAAGTATTTGCGAAGTAGGTTGTTATTAGGGGGACATAAGGAGAGAGCGTAAAAGCAATTACTAATAGATTTTATAGCCAATCTCCCGCACCCTCATAAAAAAAAATCCCCTTCCTCAAACTTTTATCCGTTTCTAATGTGAATTATACCAGGGAGAGCAACTTTCTCCCAGAGAAAATGAAGGGTACTTTCTCCGAGGAAATGAGAGGGGAGCCCTTCGCTGTAGGGAGGGTAAGCGGAGAAGGTCATCCAAATAACACCGGAAATCTAATCACATGAGAAATTACATTAATAAAAACGTCAAGTCGGGAGGAAGAGCTTTTACTTTCTCTTCTGCCGGGCTCAAATGGATTGATAAATAAATTTGGGAGAAAGTAAGGAGGAGGACGTCTTCCCAAAATGTTACAGAGAGGGAAAAAAGGCCCTAAACTACCTTCCACAAATGCCTTTTTTGCCTTAATCCCATTTTAACAAAAGGGCACAACGAAATTTGTCCCATGTGGAAAGAATAGAAAAAGGCAACTTTCCAATCTCGTCTCTTTTCTTTGCAATGGAGAAAGTATGAAGAAAGTTAGTCTCCTTCCTCGGAAGACACTACCAAAATCCACGGAGCAATAAATCGGAAAACTAATAGAAAAACACAACTTTCACTTTTGTACAATGACAATGGAAGCCAAACTTCAATTTTCAAAAACTAGAAATGATTTTTTCGAAAAATGAAAACCTCTACTTGGAATTACGGCACTTTTAAAAACTCATGGTCATTAATGTAACAAAACGACGCTTTATTTTAGTTTTCGTAATTTGTTTGGAAATTGAGGACTAAACAAGCCAGTCGTAAAAACGAACTCTCAAATTACGAAATAAGTTTTCTAGAAATTCATAGTTTATACAATTAATTTGTTAGCTTTTAGAATCAAATTAAACTTGAGGCATTGAGGTTCCAGAAAATTTAATTTGAACGTTTTCTAGGACAGGCTTGTTTGGCTTTTCACTTGATATAATGTCCATAAAGTTGTACCGCGGTAGACCGAGATTTGAGTTCCGCGGTAAA
Organism: Bilobella aurantiaca; assembly: GCA_021029175.1. NCBI lineage: Eukaryota > Metazoa > Arthropoda > Collembola > Poduromorpha > Neanuridae > Bilobella > Bilobella aurantiaca. The sequence continues at coordinate 11,641 of VYYI01003687.1, forward strand.
CTCCTCCGTCAAGTCAACAAAAAAAATTTGCCGAAATATTTTCAATGTT
>VYYI01003688.1:0-11687 GCA_021029175.1 Bilobella aurantiaca
CAAGATTATCTGCATACTAAGCTATTTAAAGCTAGCTGCTCGCGCCACAACAGCTTTTGAGACAATTTCCGGGGTGCGTCTTATACGCGAGGGCGTCTTATACGCAAGGAAATACGGTAAGTAGCAGGATCCGCGACACTGAAATCCCTTATGTCTAGCGTGTTGTCTCATCTCCCCCCCCCCCCATTTTCACGAAACCTAAATGATTCTCAAAATTTTTTGTTTGGTTTTGTTGGCATGCTGGCCTTAATAATTGCTTAAGTTTAGTTAAAATTATTAATTTTTTACAGTCGCAGCAGAAATTTTGAGCTTTCTTCGCCGGTAGATGTTACTATTCGGCGCTGATTCTAGCATTTCCCCTCAACTGTCACACTTTGACTGCTTTTCCTGACGAGGCCCTAAACCCACTCATCTGCTGCAAATGCATGTAATGTTCCCATTATCCCATTCATCTGCTTTTGAATGCTGCATTTGAATGCAGTAGCAGATAAAGGTTACATTTGAAAATAGAATGCAAAGTGTCAACCGGGTGTTGAAAAAGATACCAAATTATTCAGAATTATAAGGCGCCCATTTTAAAGACTGATTTTTTTTAAATTTTTTTAAAAATCGTATTTTTCTAAGATGTGCTCTCCGGACACTTATAACTGAATATGTCAAGGAGCCCTTAATAGTGGCTAAGAAAGCAAAATCTACTATTCAATACCATTGTTGAAGAAATCAATATAGTTCTCCAGTTCAATGAGCAAAATTAATTCAGTCCTTACATGGATCCTTCTTTCGAATCGCCTCAGCGTTTTGATTTTTTTTAGAATAACCGAAGCTTGACTCTTTTAGAATGCAAAAATTTTAAAGGTTCATTTCAAAGGATCTACATCACCGTGTTAAAGTTATTGACCAAAATGCTTGATTTCACATTTGAGTAATAACACTTGCAGGACAATGTAGCGCTAAAAATATGTCCCAGGTTTTTGTACCTTACTTTTTCTTTGTTTTTTTTCTGATAACTGCAAAAATTTAACATTTGTTCATACCCTTTTCAAAAAGTTTATGCTTTGTTTTCAATACGGTTTTATTTTGAGTCAATGCTAGACATGAAAGACAATCCCTCTATTTTGTTTCAAACTCCATAAACGAAAACAGAGTCATCCTTAGGTTCCGTTCGAATATATTGCTGTTTAGATTTTTCTAACAAATAATTATTGTTATTATAATTTTCGTGCTCTAAAATACGGAAAGTAGAAAAGTATGTTATTGTGTCCAATTCTGTGAGATTCATGGAGTGTTTTAATAAATTATCCTAGTACAATTTAAAAAAAAACTCGATTTCAACTCAACAATTCAAAATTAGATTATTTTAAAATGAAATAGGCAAGGCTGTGCTTATGATCTATTCTCACGAATTACTCATGAAAGGTATTTTTTTTAAATTGAAAGCTGAAACGAGGTTCCAAAAACTTAAAACATATCCTCTGTTTATTTTCTAAATACAAAAGTTTTAACTTCCCATGGTTGATTATCTGCTTTTAAGAATTCACATAATAACTAAATAACGATTCGTACGTGAAAGATTTGCTGATGCTTTCTAATTCTAATCTTTTTTAAATTAAGGTTCCCCGCTTAATACAAAAGAATTTAGCGCAGAAAATAAGGTTATGTTGAGCCAGTGCGGGAAAAGGAGAAGGTTCATTAAAAAAAAGCCTTTTGCCAAAGGTGTAATGAATCATTTTCTTAACTCCCTTAAGTCATTAAGCTTTATCTTAATACTTTCTCAAATCATTCCTAAATCAGTAATCACATGGTTCATGTAAGGCTGGAAACCTTATTAACTTACACAAAATCCCGACTTGTGTGCTTAAAATAAATTAATGTAATACCAACTTTTAATATACCAAGATGCATTAATTCGCAATAAACAAAAACAATTCTCATGCTTGAACTAATTGGATAAAGAAAATGGAACTTTGATGTGAAACAAGAATCATTTAATTTCCACTCGTGTGAAATTCTTATAAAAACACTAAAACATAATTTATCTCTTGCTTACAAGAATGCTTACGGCAAATTTCGCTTATAAACATAATTGTCTGTGAAAATCTACGCAGAGCCCTTTTGTAACGGAACAAGCAATTAAGTAAAATGAGAATGGAATTGCACACTTCCGTCGTTTGCATTTAAGTTCCTACAATGCAGTCTCAGTCGTGTTTCACCTTGAACTGAAGTTAGTCTCTGGCAAACTCTGAGCATACTTTAGTCAAGTGTTTTCGTTGTATCAAAATTTTGAAAAAGAGAAATGGAAGAATTTTGGGAGATCATTTTACATAACTTTAAACAAGGCGCCTTATTTTTATGGGCTTTGGTAGTAGCTCAGTGTGTGTTGACTATTGCTATAGGAAAGCGTCTTTTCCGGATGGTAGTTCCAAAGGCGCTTAAATCTTTGAAAGGGGAAATCATTCTGGTGGGGAAAAAAATTAAATATTGCTTCAATTTTCTTTCAATTATTTCAATAATGTAAGACAAATTTTTGTGTGATTTTACATCATTTTATGCTTGATTTGATTACATGTAGATTACGGGAGCTGGTAACGGTATAGGGCGACAAATTGCTCTTAACCTGGGAAATTTGGGGGCAAAACTCGTTTGTTAGGGATATTGAATCTGAAGCAAACTGCAAATTAGTCAATGAACTCAGTAATTCTGGAACAAAGGCTTATGGGTACACCGTGGACATAAGCAGCATGGAAGCCATCAAGGAAGCGTCTAAAAAAGTAAGTGTAATCGCGTGTTAGTGACAAAAAAATTATGTTCATAAAATTATAGGTGAGGCGTGATGTGGGAGAAGTAACAATTGTAATTAACAACGCCGGCATTGTTCCAAATGGACCGTTTATGCAAATGAACTCAGATGTGGAGGAAAAAATGCTTCGGGTCAACGTACTGTCACACTTTCAAATCCTTCGAGAATTCTTGGGGGAAATGATTGCAAGGAATCATGGGCACATTGTCACAATTGCATCAATTGCCAGTTTTTTTCCGGCATAAGCAACTAGCAGGTTACACGGCTTGTAAACATGCAAACTATGGATTCATAGAATCCATTAAGCAGGAACTAGAGGATCTACCAAATGATACTTCAAATATTCAATTCACGACAGTGTACCCTTGCTTCGTGCAAACACGATTAATGGACGGAGTCACATTAAGCCCAAAGTAAGGTCATATACGTTATCAAAAACAAAATTCGAAGATTGATTTTAAAAAAATTAGCATCAACACTTACCTAGCAAGCAGCACATGTTGGATTTTGAACAATTTTTCATACTGTGCAAGCTTAATTAAAAATTATAAGTAAAAACTTTAAGACCCTACGCATCCAAGTCTACGGAGAACCGCTCCATTTTGACTCATTCTGCATCCTAAGACTCACGCAATATTTTTTTTTCGAAATAAATTTTGTTAATTGTTGGGTAGTTTCTGTATATTCTTGCAGAAATTATATTTACAGAGCTATTTTTTACGCATATTTCATTCTAGATTCCCGTCAAACTTTCCAGTAGTTACGCCAGAGTTTGCAGGGGAGGAAATAGTGAAAGCAATCCGCAGAAATGAAGAACATTTGTATATACCTAAAAGAGCAGTTACAATTCCACTTTTGCGGTAAAAACAGTAGAAATTTTTTTGTCGCATTAATAAGCATGGAGACATTGATTTTCTATACTTTTAGAGCACTTATCCCTACTGAAGTGAAGAAAAATCTTCAGAAGACCGTGTTCAAAATCGAAGTAACGAGATCCAAATTAAATAATAATAATTTTTGAACCTGTTTCATTCGATGACAGCCCACGAGTGATTTCGCTGGGAGTGAATAAATCTATTTTATATACTATAAAATATTCTATTCCAATATTTTATAAATACTACAAGCCGAGTTTTTTTTATTTAATCTTTGTATCCTCCTGCCCTTCGACGGACTTCAAATTTTAAATTTTTAATAGCTATGAAGCGTTGCTTCGCAGCAGTCTTTTGCTCCCCAACCCCATTTTACACATAAAATAAAGATGAGAAAGAATGAAGATGCTCATCTATAGTGCTGGGTAACGCAGGTGAGTTTTTGTGGGACCAAAGGAGAAGGATTTCTTTTGAAGTTTGGAGCCTTTGCGTTAGTGGCACATGTCTATTCCCCTTCACTCGCTTATGGGTTAGTAAATGACTTCTCTCTAGAGTCAAATGTAAAAACTCCAAACTCCTCCTTTTTTTAAGAACGCGCAGCCGTTCATTGGTTTAGAAATTGACAATTACTATGATGATTTTGTCATAGTTTTGTCATTGTCGGAAACGTTTCCGACTTTAAGACTTGCCGAACATTTTAAAGTCGTGGATGTCAAATGTATTTCATTGAAGCCTGTATTTAATGTAATAATATTTAATGCAATGTAATTACTGCCAAGATCAACATAAATGCGTTAAAACTCGTTACAGTGTCGACAAAAACTTAGCTCTTCATCCTATGCCGTGAAATGATCCAACCTTACTTTTAGACAGGACCTCAAAATTTGGCACACATAAGCTACCTTGCCACTTTTGTGGAAAAATAAGTACATGAAATTATCGCAAGACATGTGACAAAATTTCGAAAACATGTGACATGAAAATGGCACAAGGAAAGATTCCAACAAACATTATATTGTCACGCCCAAGAAGTCACCGAGAGGTTGTAAGGGACCCCGGTTATACCGGGATATCCCGGATCTCGCCCAGTACCAACCGGGATCTGGGAAGTCGGGACGATTCCTGAGCCATTATGTTTTCTATAACTGGGCGGGACATGAGCGGGATATCGTTCTTGTAACCTGGACAGGGAACCCCGGTTGAATCCCGCTTCCAATTTTAACCACAATAATGCTCAAAATATACACAAGTTCAGAGGTTGATTTGAACCAGAGTTCTTAGGCTGGCTAATGCATAGAGACAGGAGAAACTCTAACCACTAGGCCAACGAAACCAACTTAGCGTGATATATGATCATTGTAAATTCCTGATTCCACTTTGTGAAATCTAATTATTTTTTATACTAAAATATTTATGTATGCAGTATGTTCAAATATTATTTACTCTAAATTCATATGCTTTGTAACAGGTGTGTTTTGAGTAGGTACAATATTACCTAATATTTGTTTGTATTTTGTTTTGAAGTAAAGAAATTTAGCAATACAATCGATTCAGAAGTGAACAGTTTGAACAAATGGCATAAAGATTCCCAGGGCAACTACCATGTAGCACATCGTCGGTGCCTACAAGCTACCACTAATCTTCTACAAGCTGGCCCCTCATCCTCTCAAACCTACAAGGTGACCTCTCACAGCTCCTCGCACATACAAAACAACACCTCGCAGCCTCGCACACATACAAGCTGACCCCCACAGTTCCTCGTAATTTACAAAACAGCCTCTCACAGTACCTCACACATATATGCAGGCCCGTCACAGCCCCTCACACATACAAGATGGCTTTGATAAAAGGCATTGTTTTTGTAGTGCGCAGATGCATTATTAGAGCCTTTACGGTAACCTAAAAACATTACAAGATGCGATGAGCTATAACTTGTAAATGGCTGTGAAGGGCCGGGTTTAGGAGATGGGTGGGTCAGTCTTGTAGGTTTGACAGGCTGGCAGTGGCTGTTTTGTCTGTGCGATGGGCTGTGAGGGGCCACTTTGTATGTGTGAGGGGCTGTGAGGGGCTACCTTTCATGCGTGAGGGGCCAGCTTAAATGTGTGAGGGGCATTGCAGCTTTGAGATGAGGGGCCACTTTGTAGAAAATGAGGAAATGAGGGGCCAGCTTGTAGGCACCGCACATCGTCATCACGTAGCTCAATAGCACTAGTATAAGTAATATTATAATGTAACTGAAATAGTTGTAAGTGAGCCAAACGCATAGCCAATAGCTCCAAGGAGCCAGTATTGAAGCACCAAAAGAAATGAAGTAGAACATAATTTCTTGGGGACTTGCATCGACGAATGCTTGTCCAAAATATGTTATAGCTGAATTATTATTTGAACATTAAGTTTTTATTACTACCATTACAAAAGCCTATGATTAATTGAATAATTTGAAGACTTATCTTACAAATTTTTGGTTTGAGGGTAAGATTTGGTTGACTGGTAATTAGTTTAGACGAATAAACCTCCATAGTAAACAGTACGTTGAATGCAGTAAGAGTCATTAATCCTATGCAGCTGGAGAGTAATGTTAGATTTATATTACAGTTTCTATAATGTTCGTAAGCTAAACGAAAGGTATATAAACAATTAGCCACTTGCACAAGCAAGGAAGCATTGGCTAATATTTTCTGTTACGCCTTGCAAGCCTGTCATTTCCTCAAGTATATGGGACGACGGCTAGTCTAGATTTTATGAAAATTAAAAACAACTTATTATTCCAGGTTTAATGATATTCTCCGCCACTGGAAAAATATATTTTACTTTTTTGCAATAACGCCTTCTAGGCTTGTGTGAAAAACAATATTCTTGTTAGATGTGACTTATTTTATTCGTCCACAAAATTCATGTAGTTTGGAAATTGTAAAAAAAAGAAGCAAAAATACGCCGACACTAGAGTTTTGAAAGTGGATGTATCTTATTCTTTTATTCCTTAGCATAACTATTATTTTTCTTGACCTTACCATAATTTTCATTAGTTATCTATAAAAAATCATTAAAAGTTAATTATGGCCAAAAATATTCAACGTCACTAACAGTTCTACAACAGGCATTTCTGGCTAGTATCTGCCCAGTAAAGAATAGGAAGTTTTAATATCCTCTCTCCGGCATTTCAAGCAATAGATTTTTTAAATAACAATAACGTTTTCATGCATTACTAAATCTAATAATGGCAAGCTAATCACCTCGAAAGAAAGAGAGAAAACTTTGGAGAATATAAAATTAATGTTGCAAAATATACATCTCAAGTCTAGAATTACTACCAGTAAGATAGTTGCTTTTAGAGCAGCATGAGCGTAAATGGAAAACTTAACTATGATTTGTGATACTCCATATTGTTGTTTCATGCTACCGAACAGAACAAAAGAGTCAGGAAGCTGACATTAATGTTCTAATTCTTTATGTCGACATTGAAAGAATATATTTGTATTATTATATTTTGATTACTGTAACAGTCAATGCTGACGAAAGATTTGACAATTTCAGTTCAAGTCTTGTCAAATATTAATTAGTATAATTTTGTCCACTTTATTTGCAAATTTGATAACACTTCTGATGACGGTATTCTTCTTTTGGAAAACTTTTTGGAAATATTGACATCACTCTATGTCCCTAAAAATAACAATTTTTAGCACTTTATTATTTTTAAAAAATCCGCTTGCAATTTGGGAGCTAAGAAGTCTTAGTATCTAGTAGTACTACAACTACGGCCTTGCTAACAGTAAAATTTACAATAAGCGCTTCTAAAAAAACTGCCAAATTGGAACAATTTTTTGTTATCCTTATAGTTTTTAATTATATTAGAACTTGAAATTCCTGAGACAAACCCTAATATCGTAGTTTTCCATAACCAAAGGGTAGTATTCTAACAGACACGTAAATTTAGTTCCAAAGCATTAGCAATATTTTCCTCTGCCATTAGGGCTATTTACTTTTAAATAATTATAAAATAAACTATTTAAAGTTATGCGATAAATATGAAAGTATATTAAAATGAAAGCCTGATTCTGAAACGTTATTAAAGCATCTTTCAACTATGTAAACAATTTGTAATATTACATTACGCTACTTTTAGTTACAAGTATTTGTAACAGTCACACACAACTAGCAATTCCTATCTTTTAAGAAGCCCATGTTACTGCGCTTTTCATTTTTCGAATTAACGGGTTCAACTTTCAAAATATGAAAAACCAAATTTTTGCTACTGAAACCAATTTATCTGACGTTAAGGATTCTCTACTAAAGTACTATGAGAAGTTAGCTGTTAGCATATTGTGAATTGCAAGTAACACAGAATTCAACACTTTGTTTAGTTTTGTTCCGTAGTCAGTTAAAAATTTAGTAAGAACTAGCAAAGAATTATTTGCCAAGATTTCATGAAAATTGAAAACAACTTATTATTCCAGCTTTAGAAATATTCTCCGCCATAGGAAAAATATATTTTACCTTGTTTTGCAATAACAGCTTTCAGGCTTATGTGAAAAACAAAATTCTTGTTAGATGTAAGCGAGCATTTAGTTAACTCTACATTGTTAACTAAGTTATCGTTAGTTTTGGTGTTTTGGTCATATTGTTGCCATGTTGTTTCTAAAGAAAATCTTCTTAAATCATAGTATTGAAAAAAAAATCATTCGGCAATATTTTTTTGCAGTCTTGAGATTTATGAGTAATTGAGATTTTTCAAAAATTTAGCGTTCGCTTGGAGTTGAAATGCTTATTTGAGTTCATCGTTTGAAATTTTGAAACTGTATACTAATACCAACAACAGTTATACTGTACAAATAAAATAAGCCTTAGTAATACTGACTTATCTTAACAAAACCGTAGGATATTTAGAAATAACCAAGTAAACATTGCCAGTCCTCATTTGATGAAAATGTTGGTTATAGTTTTCTCTTTTCTGATTGTCATTTTAGAGACACTTAAAAGCTCACTAGGGGTATAGAACCCTTGCAACTATTCAAAGTAAAAGATAAAATGGTATTGATGATATTAACTAAAGTTATGTATTTGTAAGATAGTAAAAGAAAATCGTTAAAGCAGCGTTACATAACATTCCTGAAAGCGTCTGGTCGTCATTAAAAGAAAGGTAGGGGTGTGGTAGCAAAGGAGCTCATTAGCATAGATATTGTTTGATAAGCGGGCATATCAGACTATCCGTTAGGTTTAGATCAAGATTACCTGAAGGCTACTCGGAAACACATTGACTAGTTTCCATACTCTGTGTCTGAGTATGCCTAATCACGGAGATACAGAGACCAAGTCCGCAGACTTCATATAATATAGAGCTAATAGAGTGAAAATCTGGTCAAGTTTTTGTAGAAATTAGCAAACAAATACTTGCTCAGATTTTATAAAAATTTAAAAACACCTTATTATTCCAAAATTAGTGATATTTTCACTAAGCGACACTGGAAAAATATATTTTATCTTATTTTTTTTTGCAATAACAACTTCTAGGCTTATTTACAATAAATAATTATTCTCGCTGGAAGAGAGCGAGTAGTAATTCTCTAATGTTAACTAAGTCTTCGTTAGTTTATGTCTTCAGGTCATTTAGTTGTCAGGCTGTTTCTAAGAAAAACCTCCTAAAATGACAATGTTTAAGAAAAATATTCGGCAATATTTCCTTTGTTGTAGTCTTATTTTGAGTAAAAAGAGTATAAATCTAAACTACATGTTGTTTCCATTCAGTAAAGTTTGCGACTTGTCCACAAAATTGAGTGTTTGATTTGGAAACCCATTGGCTAATTTCCATATACCGTGTCTGCAAATGACTACTAACGGAGATACGGTCATGCACAAGGTCAGAGGCAAGGCAATTCCTTTACGTGGAAAGCAAAAGCCAAGACTTTTTTGTGACTGATCGTTTAATTCAAACCCCGTTCTCAGGCTTTAACTCGGCAAACTTATTTTAAGGAATAATTTATTTGCAAAAAATCATAAGAAATAGCAATGCATATGGGTTAGGATAAAATTACAGGTACAAAATAATTACTAGTAAATACTAATTCCAATTTACCACATTTTGTCAGAAGTTAACTTGTGTTGAATTGCAAATAATGCAGAATTTAACACTTTGTTTAGTTTTGTTCCGTGGTCAGTTAAAAGGTTTAGTAAGAACTAGCAAAGAATTATTTGCCAAGATTTTATGAAAATTGAAAACAACTTATTATTCCTGTTTTAGTGATATTCTCCGCCAAGGGAAAAATATATTTTACCTTGTTTTGCAATAACAGCTTCCAGTCTTATGTGAAAAACAAAATTCTTGTTAGATGTAAGCGAGCATTTGTCTTTTGGTAACTCTACATTGTTAACTAAGTTATCGTTAGTTTTGGTGTTGTGGTCATATTGTTGCCATGCTGTTTCTAAAGAAAATCTTCTTAAATCATAGTATTGAAGAAAAATCATTCGGCAATATTTTTTTGCAGTCTTTATTTTATTATTACTTATTTTATTTGTCCACAAAGTTTAGGTAGCTTGGGAATTGTAAAACAAGCAATAAACTATACTGGAGTTTTGAATGTAAAAGTATTAAATCTTCTTGAGCAAACCTACCATTTTCTTCACATTTACCTAATTCTCATTAGTTTTCTGTGAAAAAATCATAAAGATTGTGATATGAGTAATTATGTTTAGCATTTGGATATTTTCTCCTGTTTTACCTTTAATATAATATTTTACAACAGTACTACTAGAATATTAAAAAAAATCTAATTATCAGTTACTAATATAATTGGTTAACGTATAATATTGGAAAATATTGAAAACACCGTCACCAACTTGTTTTGAAGTGTTTTCAAATTTGTAATTAAAATGCACAAAAATTATACTAATTAATTTTCAAAAAGACTTGAACTGAAATTGTCAACACTTTTGTCAGCATTGACTGTTACAGTAATCAAAATATAACAATGCCAATATATACTTATAATGTCGATATCAAGAGCTAACACTTTTATGTTAGTTTGCAGACTTTTTTTTTGTTTCGGTACCATAAAACAACAATATGAACTATCACTCATCATAGTTAAGTTTCCCATTTACGCTTATGCCGCTCTACAAGAAACTTTCTTACTGTTAGTGATTCCAGACTTGAGATGTATATCTTGCAACACTAATTGTAGGATCTCAAAATAAGCCTAAATTCTCAATCTTTCTTTTAAGGAGATTAGCTTGTCATTTTTAGATTTAGTGAACGTAAACGTTGTTGCTAATCAATACTTTTGCTTGAAGTGCTAGAGAGAGGTTATTAAAACTTCCGATTCTGACTGACCAGATGCTTAGCAGTAGATCCTGTTGTAGAACAGTGTAGTTGTTGAATATTTTAGACCATAATTGGCTTTAAACATAAGTTTTATGTATTTTCCATAGATAGCTAATGAAATTAGGGTAAGGTCAAGAAAATAATAGTTGTGCTCAAGAATAAGAAAATAAGACACATTCACTTTCAAGACTTTAGGGTCGGCCTATTTTCGCTTTTTTTTTACAATTCCCAAACTACATAAATTTTGTGGGCATAAAATAAGTCACATCTAACAAGAATATTGTTTTTCACATAAGCCTGGAAGTTGTTATTGCAAAAAAGGTAAAATATATTTTTCCCGTGGCGGAGAATATCACTAAAATTGAAATAATAAGTTGTTTTCAATTTTCATAAAGTCTTGGCGAATAATTCTTTGCTCGTTCTTACTAAACCTTTTAACTGACCACGGAACAAAACTAAACAAAGTGTTAAATTTTGCATTATTTGCAATTCAACACAAGTTAACTTCTGACAAAATGTGGGAAATTGGAATTAGTATTTGCTAGTAATTATTTTGTACCTGTAATTTTAACCTAACCCATATTTCTTACGATTTTTTGCAAATAAATTATTCCTTAAAATAAGTTTGCCGAGTTAAAGCCTGAGAACGGGGTTTGAATTAAACGATCAGTCACAAAAAAGTCTTGGCTTTTGCTTTCACGTA
>VYYI01003689.1:0-11686 GCA_021029175.1 Bilobella aurantiaca
ATGGTTATACCCTGACCACGAAAATACGGTTCAAGGAGGTCCTGGCCGACGCCGTGAAACCATTTGCCTTTGCCGCATCCCAGTACCCCGTCATCCTCAACATTGAGAATCATTGCTCGGAGCCATATCAGAAGAAGATGGCACATCACTTGAAGACTATACTGGGGGAGATGCTCTACACGGAGGAGCTGGATCCTAACTCCACCGCGCTACCATCTCCGGAGCAGTTGAAGTTTAAGGTGATACTGAGAGCCAAGCGGCGATCAGGAGCCTCCTTCGTGGACTCCGCAGTGGCTTCTGGGAGTGGGCCGAATTCTCCGACGAGGTCCATCAGCGATGCCGGTGCCTCTCCCACGCGGTCCATCCACAGTTCGGCAAATGGGGATGAGCAGCCGAGTGTGACTGGCAGTGTGGTGGGGATCGATGATGGACTCATAATCACGGATGACGAGCCGCCACGAGTAAGGAGTTACCGTAGTTTTCTGTAGTCGTCAAAAAATGTTGAAATGGCCATACCTTATAATCTGTATGAATTTTTCAAGGCGAGCGTAGAGAGTTTGGATGAGTCGGATGACAGTGACTTGGAGGATTCTATTGACTACATTGATGGGGAGGACAGATCGCCAAAGAGGGTGAGGAGATGACGCTGGGATTAGTTATGCTTCATATATTTTTCATAAATTAAATTACTGAATTTTTATATGTTCTGGTGTAGAAAAACGTGTCTGCGGATTTGTCAGTCTTGGTAAACATCCTTCAGGGAACTCATTTCCACTCGTTAGAGGACGCCAAAGAGTGGAGACCTTATCAGACCTGCTCTTTCCCAGAGACCAAGGCTCTGAAATTAATCTCGGAGAAGGGAGATGAATTTGTAGAGTTTAATAAGCGACAACTTTCCAGGATCTTCCCAGCCGGCTCTCGCACAACTTCTACCAATTTCAACCCCCTACCTTACTGGACTGCAGGATGTCAGCTAGGTATGGAAGGCATGCGCATTAGTGCTGGGATTTATTCCACACACATGGATCATGCTTGACCTCATTTATTTTTGCATTTTTTGCAATCGCCACAGTTGCACTCAACTACCAGACTGAGGATATCTCCAACTTTTACAACTGGGTTCAGTTCAGCGAAAATGGGCACACCGGCTACTTACTCAAGCCTGAGATACTGAGGAATCCGAATAGCCGCTTCGACCCGAATGCTCCGCTGAGTAACGAAGCGGTTGTTAACTTACGCGTCCGAGTCATCAGTGGACAACATTTACCGAAAGCGCCTGGGAAATCTGAAGTTGTTGACCCTTATGTGGAAGTTAGGGTAAGACTTGCCTCCGCCACATAAACCACTGCAGATGGTGATGGAGTCACTCCTGATCAGCCTCATTATGGTCCCCCGCAATCATTATTTTTGTTGTGTTTCAGGTAAAAGGGTTGGCTCAAGACAACGCTAAACGCTCCACGAAAGTTGTTCGCAATAATGGTTTTAATCCCATTTGGGACGAGGAGCCCTTTAGATTCAATGTTCGCTGTTCGGATTTGGCCATTTTACTCTTCCGAGTTTATGATTATTCCCAGACGGGAACTGATGCACAGCTGGCACACTATGGTCTTCCCCTTAGCGCACTCACTACAGGTAAACTCGACTGGAATCTATTGTTGAATGAAGAACCAATTTTTGACAAATTAATTATCATTTGATTAGCCATGAGATTAACGTATATTATTTTTATGATTTTGCAGGCTACCGCCACGTGCATTTGGTAACCCTCAGAGGGATATCATTAGCTCCGGCTTCTCTATTCGTTCATATAGAGAAGGATGCGCTTCCGATCAAGTAAAAAGTCGTTGTGGCAACTATAATATTGTCAGCTGAAGGATACACAAGATTTATATTGTTTTAGAACACATTCATACGTTTCCTACAGGGAGCTGCACATTCCAAACTTATTTTGGATCCTTTGTTTATTGTCAATTATTATCATTTACCTTTGAGTCATCATCGTGCCAGGATTAGGTTAGATACAAACCGTATAAGGGAACTTGTTGCATCAATCGTGTGCGTGAAAATCGCAGAGCTTGAATTTTGTTACTTTTCAATCATTTTTTCCTCTTCTCACAGTTGGAGTTACGAAATACAAAAGTTTAACAGGCGCTAGTAATGTTGACGGTGCTTTGCTAAGAATGCTTTTATACTGTGCGGAAACTTCTGCATTTTGTAGATGGGAAGGCAAAAATTTTGCTGTGTAATTATGTGACCTGACGTGTATAAGTTGAAGAATCACTTTCACCCCAACGTTTGTTGTTGTCTTATACATGTGATGGGTTGCTGCCGCTTTATTGATACCGGTTGTGTTTTCTGTTACTATAGTTGCTAAAAGCAAGGTCTACAGCATAGGTCTACTCACTCGTGTTGTTGTTATATTTCTGCGGAGAACCTATGGTGGAGTTAGTGTGAAAAGAATAAAACTTTTTACCCAATGATAAATAGTGGTGGAGTGGAAGTCACATAGATTCTCCCACGGCATATCTTCGAGCTGAATTGCTCAGCGCCATCACTTTTACGAAAGGAATAGGGGACGAGAACTTGGTTTTGTTTTTTATTTGGAGGGCATGTCCCTCCATTATTTTTTCTTTTTTACATTCATCCAATCGGGTTTTGATACCTAAGCATACATAAATATATATAAGTCCTAACATAATTTAATTCATGAGTTAACAGCGTGTGTGTACTTTTCATGAATACAAAATATTGGAATAATTTGTTTATACCTCATATACAATTTAAGTTTTACAAAACAAGACGGAACGGAATCAAAAGTTACGGAATAATTTTCTTTTACTCCTTACTTACAACAGAGTTTACTGTTGATCAACCTGAAAGTTGCGGGATAAATAGTAACGGTTTACAGCGTATGAGGAAGTGTGCTCAAATACAAATTGCATATTATTTACGGATATACGGACCTGTTTCGAAAGCTAATAATAATAATAATAATAATAATGATACGAGCCTGACAGCATACAAGGTGGTAAACCTACAGGAAAATACCGCGGGAAAAATGTTAACCTAAGTGGGAAAACACGTGTACCTGGAATTCTCACATAATCATACTACTAATTACAACAATGGTAATAATAACTGTAATAACAATATTGACATGCTAACTCAGGTTTTTGTTCGTTTACAAGACGACGACTCAGCACGGCTAATTGCAGCAGGAAATGACAACACACTGATGCCAGAGCGAGAGGCCTGGAACGTTTCCACACTTCTGGGGAATCCTATTACTTTCCGGTGTCGTCCGCTGACTCTTTTTCATATAAAACTACAGCCTACAGTGTCCCCAAAATCTACACCGACCACAGAAATGAGAAGCTATAAATGTTCTCACTGCACTACTGTTCTGAGCATGTGACAGAACCAACAGTAGTGACATTACGTACGAATTCCATACAAAATAGCCGAGGAAATTCCGTAAAACAAATGTAGAAAATAGCAGTTGTTAGATTCCATTTGATATTTTTTACAAAAATTTCTTTCTAACTAGGAAAATTCTAATGAATTCTGTAATAATTACTCTTATTGTAATGATAACTGGTTCCCGGTCATCCTCCTGTTAAAAAACTTTATTACCTTCCCACGTTATTTATAATCGATCATCTCTAACCCTTTATTCCTGAGCAAAATCAAAACTCTTGCACACCATACTAGAGATATATATAAAGAGGTATACAAGTAAACGGATGAGGCCTGCGCTACTTAATTTGCTGTTGCTGTAGACGTACACGTAGTGTATTGTAATGACACAAGCCTTAATTAAACCATTTCGTAATTACATTCGGCAATAACGAGGATTCATACAAAATATTAATACAGCAATAATAATAGTTATAATGAGGACAGTACGGATGCTTCTTAAAGGATCAAGTTCACATGATTGAAAGTAACAAATCCGAACCCGCTCACTCTCATAAGTTGAGTTTTTATGGTTATATATTCATATTATATTTCTTTTTGTCCTTGGAAAATCTACATAACCGTGTGAATTTTCCTTTTCTACAGCTATTATAATAATAATAATAATCATCATCATCATCACCCGACACTCCGAAAAAATTCTCACCTCCAAAATCTGGATTTCAGACAGTCGATAAAACTTTTACAACAATGTGGCTACAATTTGTATACAAACACAACAATTTAACACTCACCACCAACCCACCACTTCCACTATGACACGAGTTTTTCATACAAGATCCTTCCATAGATCCTACCACAATGCTGAGTACAATAATAACTATTATTCACGCTCCAAAATCTGTCCCGCTTCGCTGTTGCTCCCTCACTTCCTCTATTATTTTTACGTATATACGTATATTTTATAATTACTACCTTAGACTGTAGAGTTACCTATTAGTTGTCAATTGAAGTCAATCCATTTAGTCTCACTGTAAATAAATTAGAAATTTTTGGTGCGTTTTATGTATTTTTTATCGCTTTTAATCCTTTTAAAAAGGCACTTCCAGCGCCCCCGAAGTTAGGCTGTTGGAAAGAACTCGACCTCGGCTTCCTCCTGTCGCTCCTCCCACTACACTCACAGCATCTCCCCCTCCACCTTTTCCACCACCGCCTCCACCAGTTGTGGATGACACCGTGGAGCTCTGCGTGGTCTTCTCCAGTGCGCTACCCTCTTCATAAAGAGCCGCATCCTCGTCCTGTAGTATCAAAACACCATATTAATTCCATGACAAGGATTTCAATTATATATTCTAATTTTACCACCATTTAAGACTTACCAAAATGCTGCTCCGATCTTGCGAGCTATTAAATCCTATCGACGCATCGGAATCGACCCCATTGTTCAAGCTCGCCTAAATACAAGGATTAGTTCCTTCATTCCAGATTTCAACTTCCATTCAAGAGTTTACCAGAAGAGGATAGTTGAGAAAATGGAATGTATAAAATGTATGAGAATATTTGGAAATTTATGGAAAATCCGAATTTATGTTAAGAAAACGCAGTATCCCAATCGAGTCAATCGATCACAAAATTCAGAGTTTCACACGAGAAGAGAATGGAAAGGGTTTTCGAGCAAATAAAAACAAAGAAAAAGTTTGGCCGGCCATTCCATGGACGGGCGTCAAATCCGACCCACCAGACAGAGTGAGTGAGTACTTGGTGACAAAAGGTGTACAGAATCAATGATGTATAGAGTCAACTACAGGTATATCATGCATCTGGTTGGGGGGAGGAGGACAAGACTTGCCACAGTCTCACACCTGTCTATGTGAACAGTGCGTCTCCTGAGAGGTGAAGACAAAAAAACAGAGTGGGCCAAGAAGGGGAGAATCACAAAGGAGATGGAGATACGTGACGGTCGATTCTTTGTGACACACTTACATCGTTTGTCGACTCCTCGTCGATGCCCCGTCTATTCTTTTTTGGAGTCGTATCTTCACTCAAGGAAGTGGAAGATCGTTTTCGCTTTCTAATTTCTCCATCTCCATCGCTATCCTGCACCCAACAGCAACCCATTAATTTCAGTTATTTTTAAAGGAATTATTGGCATTACTTGCTCAAATATTTTCAGCAGTCGCTCTTCTACTATTAAAAAAAACTTTGCTTCACATCCAGCACAGATGAAAGCAATAATGGAAGCACAAAATTAAAAATAATGACGAATGATAATTAATGTACAGAAACAACAACAGTTGAGCTCGTACCATTTGCTTAAATGTACAAACAAAGTTACACAGCCAAGTGTCATATCTACACAAAATGACTACGAGAACTTAGAGAGAACTAATAATAAACTTTACTACGTATGACCTGGAGCAAAAAAACTACTTTGGCAAGGACCAACAAACTGCACTCCTAATACAGAGAAGAAGCCTCGAGGCACGTCCTCAACGCTTTAACTATAAGGCAAAGATCAGACTACAAGGGGGGAAAGTGAAGACAAAATCTACTCTGGCCATCGCATTAAAGGAAAGCAAAATATTGTTGCAAGATCATTTACACAGTTCACATGTAGAGGAGCAAGCAACGAACCCAATGGCTAATAATAATTAAGATTTTCACTGCATCCACACCGGATTCATGCACAGCACAGAGAGTAAGCCCCCACGAAGTAGACCACCTCAAGGCTAATGGAAGTCAGAAACTTACCCTCTTCGATGCTCCCAATACTTCCGGAGGCAGATACTGCTTCAAATCTTTCCTCCGCACGTACAATGCGTTCAATTCCATCCCCTCCTTCCATATTTTAAGGTTTTGTGCAGACATATTCACTGCACAAAGAAATAGAATGTATCATAGCATGATTCATGACACAGCAAGTATTTTATGAAAATGACCATCGAATTCCCATACCTGCGTTCCGAAATGACATTATATCATACGTCAGGTCAATGTTAACGTTATCCTTGGATTTGGCGAAGACTAGACCTATGAACCACTGCGTACAATGAACCTTGTCCGGAGGTGGATTGACGGGTGAGTAGGATTTGGGCCATATATGAGGGAGCTGAATATGTTGATTTCTCTCCAACTGTCCTATTAAATGCCTTATTTTTGATTCTATTAAGCCGTACCACTCCAGGAGGTCCTCTGCCGTGGCTGCACTAGCAATTAGAACTATGAAATGTCTGAAAAAAGTAAATAAAGCGGCATAAGTTAAGATATATAGAGTCAAATGAGTTTTTCAGTGACAAGACGCCACAGGAAACTTACTTGTACGAGGAGAAAAAATTAGGGGCTTCGAAAAGTTTCTGCCATGTGGCTTTACCAGTAAAAATTTCTTCTGTGATTGCTAGACCTACAACAGAAAAAATGAGTGAGCATTCTCCTGGAGAGAGCTATACAATGAACTGTTATGACTGAGCGTACCTTTATTGAACGCATCAATCATAACCTGCCGAGTTGATAGCGATGTATTAAACGTGGAATTCTGCTGGGGATATGCAGGGGTAATAATTGGCATTAAGTGGTACCTATCTGCTACGTTGATCTGTGAAAAACAATAGGCCCGTCATTATACCTCGCTCCCGTAGTTCCCAGCACTGACTCAATAAAACAAATTACCCTAGGATCCCATACGGTGAAGACTGGACTCTGAGAGCTTTGGGGCTGCATAGTTTTCAGTAGCACAGGTTGTGGCCACTTCCACTGCGAAAAGACTAAGAAGAATTTTTGAACTATTGTAGCTGCTGCGGCGTTAGGATATAGTTGACAGGTTCGTGCTACCAGCATAGCCCAAGACACACCACCCAAGTAGCCCAAAACATTGCTGTATATTCCATGCTCTGGAGATAGAAGGAAGAGAATGTTATTATTAAATCATATCCTGTCACTTTCCCGATGGAACTGAAAACCATGAGAAGCTATAGCAACTTACTTTTTGCCCACAACTTGATAGCACGAAGGGCAAGCCGGAAACTTTCAATTTTCGGAACTAATCGCAGGATTTCATCAGTGACCCGACAACCATTCAAACTACGTACACACTTTAGATCTAAGTTTTTAAGTAGGCTGTCATCCGTCAGTTCCATGTCATCAGGAATCTCCTTCAGGGCTAACCTCGCGAACAGCATATCGATTTCGATACCGTCAAATTTCATTTTAATGACCGGAACAAAGGCTTCCTCAACAGCCCGCAAATCTGTCACTTCAGTTTGTTCTTTGAGGAGTTCAAAAAAGGATGTGAAATAGTCCGATCTGTCGATGTGTCGCGGAACGACGCACAGAGCGTCAATATCAGCCCCCTTGTTATGAACACCCAAGCGATACGATCCGAATGTGTAAATCTTGCCTCCAACCTGAACAAAGCAAACACCCCGTTATATTTTAAGGAAAAGGCGGACTATTCAACTGATTGTTTCAAAGTGATATGTCTTGTACCCGTAGAAGATTACAGGAATAAAAAATAATCACCTGCTCAGCCACAGACGGCGGTAGACTCTTCTTGATGCTCAAATCCCGCACCCATTCCTTCACCAGGGCATCCAATTTGCTCAATATTTCCATTCGATGCGTCATTTCCTCCACAGTTTCGAAGACACCGTGGGGCTTCAAAGCTTCCTCTAATTCAGCTGTTAGCTTCAAGTCAATCGGTTTGGGCGGATTTGTACTTATTGCCGAGGTCATGCCCGTCATTATGTTGGTGTACCCCTGGCTTCCCGTATCTATATTTGAATTCTCCATATTGAATGTAATTGGACTCGTTAGAAACGCCGTGGTCGTCCTACAGCTGTCTGAGGCTGGTAAACGCATTGAACCTGGATCAGAAACAAATTTGTTACTCCTTTACCTACAAAACTGCAAAATTTTCCCCTTCATGATCATGATGAACAAAATAAAATCCCAAAAAACAAGACAGCTCTATGATCTATGATCGACCTGAACCTGAAGGTTACGACCTCAGATATTCACCACAAATTCAACTTGAGAATCAAAATATTACTAGCATAAATGCAGAGATTGGCCTTACCTTATCCAGCCACTCGGTCAGTTCATGTTCAGTGAGCACAACAATTGAGAACCTCACTGTGAGTGTTGACACACCTTGCGAACGAAGATAAATCACAATCTCACAACTGCTTACCGACGGTTTTCAAAATAGTGACAAACGATCAAATACTCGCCATAACTCAGAAGAGGTAACGTAAGTTCACAAATTATTTTATCGAACATTCCACCTTGAATGTAACACTGAAGTATTTCGCTATATAGCAACAGTCAGCTACTGATGTCGCTTGTTACTTGAATATTGATTGAATATGAATTTCATTAAATCTAAGTCTAATTTAAGAAAGTCATAGGATCCAGTTTCCAATTTGTAAACGCAGCCGATGATGCCGTCAACCCAAGACGAATCCTGAAAAATACATACCAAAACAATTATTGCCACTTTCATCAACCACTATTCTTCTTTCTCATTATTCAATAGAAATATAAACATAATTATTTATGACTTTGTTGCAACTCTCCGACTTTCAAAAAATCTACGCATGCCAACTTGACTCAAACCGAGGTTAGGTTACTTTCTACATCAAAACTTGACTGCTCTTATATGCTACCACTCAAGGTCAAGTGCACCCGAACGGGTAAACAAACCGGGTGAAAAATACGTAAACAGCTGAGGTTATTCACTCAGCCTGCCGCAACTTCTGCACATTATTAGAGCTTACGAACAACTTGGTACACAACAACACAACAATTCCTACAAGTCAACTAACTATAGCAAACTCTACCAACTTCAACTTCATTTCACAGGAATTACAAATTGGAGCTTGCAATACTTTTTAAACCTTGTTAAGCTAATAATCAAACTGACTTACCAAAACTATATTTTAAGATACGAGACTTGATATAATGCCAACTGAGGACAAAATAAACCATAGACGACAGACAGAGCCCGGAGAATTCACAAAAGTACTTAAACGCACACAGACAGAAGCACTAGACAGTAGCCCTGAACTCTTTGGGGAAATTTACATACTATCGGAACGGTGAAACTAATTATCCTTAAATATTACTTAATTTTGTATAGTTGATGATGGTAGTGAAGTTCCTACGGCTGTCCGGTTCATTACACCATCCTCTCGCGTTTTAATACCTAAAATACAACTTTTCTTTTTCGGTTCCCTGACATCATGACGGCTCTAGGTTTTCCGTATGTACGACCACCGTGTTATGCGTGTAGGCACGTTCATCTGCCTCTGTCTCTCTCTTCTTCCTTCTAAAACGCTGATGGGTGGGGCTAACGTCTGGCGCATGAGAAGGGCCAAAACGTCGTGTCCTACTAAAATCGCGGGAAGTTCATCGTTTTGAATTCATTCCAAAGGTAAAATTGTGTTGTCAGTCGTATGAGGCACTAACTTGAGTTAAACTTATCGTCTCTCTGTTTTAATCATGTATCATTCTCCTCCTCGAAAGTTCAAGTGCAGTTCGCGCAGTCCTATCGGTTAATCCACATGGAGATGACTAATAGTTATTCTTATTATGCGACCTACGTGCTTCCCGCTTAGCACCGTTTTGACCGTCTATTTTGTGTGCCTCGTCTTAAGATCTAATATCCGCTTGTTTCAGTGCTTCTGTTGGATTTTCCGTACGCGACAGGCGACGGTTGCTATTTGCTGTATCCGGGCCAGGGCGCCCTGCCAACGTTGAGCCATTTGCTTTTCTTCGTCGTTGCTAAACTCTTTGATTTGCAGATTTGCTCATATTATTTATGTGCATGAATGAAGACCTCGAGCATCAATTTCGCAAGCTAATCAGAGAAACTCTACAATGCATGATGTACACGCATTTCATCTTGTTCGAGTGACTTCTTGTTGCATACATAATATACTAGAAATATGCACGCATAAAAATTGTACCTTTAATACGTGTGGCCCTTGCATTTGTATATAATAAGAGAAGAAATTGATATCATTATTATGAAACCATGAAATGATAGATTTAGTATAGTAGGTGCTGAATTGACATTATTTTTCAAGCCAAGCGAGGAGATCGCGGTACGCTTTTTTGGAATCATCGAAAACTTTTCGCTCCAAAACATCCATGTGACTTTCTTTCATAGTGCCAGTAATAGGAGTGCTAGCTTCCTCATCAGCATCCTTGAGGTAAGTGTCGTATGAGAAGGAGTCGGCCATGCTTCTAAGTCGAATTTGTAGAACCTAGAGAAAAGTACTGTGATGAATCACGAGGAGCGAAGGGCACATAATGCTGAGAGTTAAAGCCTTGGATAAAGACTTGAAGGATATGCGATGTAAAGAATTCCTCGAAAAGTGTTCATGCTAGAAGCCATCATATCCAAACAAGTCGCAATGCCGAAGTGAGGAGTCAGAAAAGAAGATTAAAGTGAGGGCATTATGAATTCACCTTGGGCAGAATATCCCCCACATCTTCCGCTTCATGATGATTCAAGCTGCTTAAGTGCACACCTGACTGGTAAAAATGAGGCCCCATTTTATTCAGGTCTACAACGGACGGATCCGCCTTGAGTGCCTCCCTAGTAAGATTATACAACTGGAATAAATGAGAATTCTGACAGTGGTATCATGCATTTTAGACGAAAAAACTCAGAAACCTGTAAGCCTCTTGGTATAATTTTGGAATGCTGACTGTTACATATTGTCGGCCGGGTCTGGACATAGCTCGAGCTGCCCATAATGGCAGTTCTATGCGGGAATTTGCCGGAAGGTCGTCAGACTGTAGAGATGGATCCAGAAATCCTAGGTAATCAAAAATATACAAGTTCAGAATGCAAAAATTTAAATTTTTAGACAAGCAGTTGCATACCAAAATGGGGTAAATTCACTTCGGTTGTACAAGGCACCTTCACATGCTTCGCTAAGATGTCTTGCAATGAAAAATAGTTGGGACTGAAACTTCCGCGCAGATCCATGCCTAAACTTATATACCCGTGAAATATCCGAAATCTATCAACAACATCCGTTAGGAAAATATTCGAATAAATTTTAGATTTGCCCGGTACTGTCGCGGTCGCCTTCTGTCCGCTCTCTTTAGCTTTATTAGTATCTC
Source organism: Bilobella aurantiaca (assembly GCA_021029175.1). Lineage (NCBI taxonomy): Eukaryota > Metazoa > Arthropoda > Collembola > Poduromorpha > Neanuridae > Bilobella > Bilobella aurantiaca. The sequence goes on from VYYI01003689.1 coordinate 11,548, forward strand.
AGATTGCAAGTTCCCTCCAGTCCGCATTTGTCCCGCTACTCAGAGTTTGAAACTAATAAAAGTCATAGAAATCGTGGTGGCGGTATTTTTAATTTTCAGCATGGAAAATGAAATCCTGCTTTAAAGCCGTGCCCTATCA
>VYYI01003690.1:0-11682 GCA_021029175.1 Bilobella aurantiaca
AATCTTAAAAAAAACTATTTATTTTCTTGAGTATTGTACATTTCGGGCTCCGAGGAGTACGGCGAGGCAGGCGAGGAGGCGCATGATGCTGCAGAGGAGGGCTGTGACGTAGTAAGCGTAGTCCGACGTGCGCCGCTTATCATGGTAAAGTCGCAGCACATATGCGTCCAACCCTGTGACAATGAGCTCTAGGACCTGGCACAAAAAAACGCACGGTACATTTAAAACACGCCACGGAACCCTGAAAAAATGCAATGTACAAAGTTAATGAAGTGTTTACCATGATGGTGACTGCCATGGCCTTGGAGCCAGTGTCAATGCTGCAGCAGCAGGGATTGTCGGGTACGGAGGGGCGGAGCATGTCACGCGCACAACTCTCTTTTGAGTAATATTTAGTAACCACGATAACAATATGATTTCGAACTTTTTCACTTTCGTAAATTGGTAATTTTTTCGAAATTGTTATTTTTTTTTGTTCTAAGATAATTGTTTTCAAACATCCTGTCGTCGTTGTCTTATGAATTTGTGTATAAAGAGAAGTCAAAAAACTAAAAAGAAAAATGAATCGAAAAAAAAATTTGGTGATTTATTTAAAAAAAAAATTTGTAGATTTAATTTTAAAAGAAAAAAATTGGATTGATTTTTTTTAAACTTAAAAGAAAAAATGAACATGGGAAATTTTTCGAAATATTTTAATCCTTAAACTTAAAAAAAATTTTGTTAGATCGACGCTACATTTTTTACTCAATTTAGAACAGTTTAAAAAAAAATACTTTAACTTAAAGTACTAAAAGTTGTAAGAAAAAGCAGTTCAAGTATATTTCTCCACACTACTAGCATAGCTACTAAAAAGTAACTACTTGTGGTTACTTAATTTTCACTGTTGCCTAAGGGTGAAGAAGCTTGGCTAAAAAGTGGAACGCTCGGGGTTCGATTCCGTCAATATTCTTTTTTTTTCTTTTACCCCAAAAAGTGTTTACTTTTGATTATTGAAGTGATTTATAGTTGTTTTTTTAAATACGTACTTATATTTTCATAGAGCGTTTTTTTTTTAAAGAAAAAAAAAAATTCGTGTTTTAGTTTGAGCCAGATTTTTTTGGTGGTTTGTCTTGAGCGGGATTTCGGCCGTGCTGCACATATGCGGTTGGTGGCCCTTGTTGCCCAGCTGTTTATGGTGAAGGGCTTCCTCCTGGTTGCCCAACCGTGTAAGGTTGAGGTGGTGTTCCATACTGCACTGTTCCCAGCGGTTGCCCAGCTGTGTAAGGTTGAGCTGGTGTTTCATATTGGGCCATTGGTTGCCCAACTGTAACCTTGAGGTGGTGCTCCGTACTGTATGCCATTGGTTGCATAGCTGGGTACACTGTCGGCTGTAGTTGGAAAACCACCGTCGGAGTGGGCGTGACCTGCCCATATGCGATGACGGGTGCAAACTCGGCGGCACTTGGCTGCGCAATTTCTCCGATTTCTTCTCATGAAAACTGATTGATGAGCGATTGGACGACCCACAACAAGTAGATTTCGAGGAGAATCGCGAGACGCAAACAACGCAACAAAATCAACACGAGCGGTTGGGACGCACATGAGCACTTGCGCCGCCGTGTACGCAGCCACTAGCGTACCAGTGCTCTAAGAAAAGAATTTATAAAAAAAAACGTTTTTTTATAACTTTTTTTTTCAAAATTTTGAAAACTTTATTGTTTTAAACTTTACACTTGGCTCCGAGCAAGGCGGCGGCGAGGCAGACGAGGATGCGCAAGACTCCACTGACGATCGCCTTGTACGCACCGTGGAAAAAGTATGGGTCAAGAGGAGCAAGTTTTTCAATGTAGGCAATTCATGCTCGGAGCAATTCTGCGTCTATCCTGAGAGCCACGACTTGCAGGATCTGCAACAAACGGTACCTAAAAAAGCCTCGGTACATTTTCAATAAAATGTAACCATCATCATGGCGGCCATGACTCTAGTGCGATTGACCAGGGCGCAGCAGCAGGGATTTCTATCGTCACGGCGCCGCATTTTCAAAACAAAATAAAAAATTCTGAAATGATTTAAAAAACTTTTTTGAAAGCAAGGAAAAAAATGGACAATGTTTTTTTTGTATGTTGTTTTGTGGTTTTTCAATCCAAAGCAATGTTGTCAAGGGAGTATTTGTATGTTTCTCGATTCTTTGCTTCGAGTTTTAGAACGTTTCTCTGATATTTTAAAAATTTCAAAACGATTTTTTTTTCGACATTTAGAAGTGGTTTTGGTGATTACTGGGAGAAGTGCTGAAGACAGTTCTCCTATATTTTACGTTCAGTTCTTGTGTAGTTTTTGCTGGGCAGTGCTGCCCAGCAGTGTAAGGCCGAGGAATTCTACCACTTATCCATTTAGGGTTTAAATGTGTCTGCTTCCCAGATCTGTGGGGCTTGGGAGAGTACACTTTAGCTGCGAATGGTTTTGCCCATATTTGTAAGGCGATGTGGCAATGCTTTCGACGAGCCGAGGTGTAGCTCTTTGTCGCACCGTGTTCAATTCAAAACTCTTCAATTTCATCTTTACAATTTCATCATTTTCTTCACGAATAGACAAATTAAAAAAAAACAAGGAATTTTTCATAAAAAAAATTGATTGGAGCTACAGCGTGGTCATCTACTAAACTTAAAGGTTTAATGATTTCCTGGCCTCTCATTTCAACTCTTCTTTAGTACAGAGAATCTGAGGTTAGAAATTCTTAGATTACAAATTTGAAAGTTAGCAGATGACCACACGGTACAATTTTCGCAATTCATAAAAATTCACTTTATCTTTTATTGTAAAAATTCATTTTGCACAATTTTCAAAATTTTAGAAAAGACGCATTGCGCGTCAGAAAAGAACGAAGATAACTTAAGTTGATCATTTTGTGCGAAATGTGGTGGCTGCAGCCTTTATGTGGTGTCATGATCGTCCTTAAGCGGAAGGCGGCTCCTTCCCAACTGGGGGCGGTGGCGGGGCCTGACCCTGTTGCCCAGCTGTGTTGCCTAGAGGTGGCGCAGCGTATTGGGCTATTGGTTGCCCAGCTGTGTTGCCTTGAGGTGGTGCTCCATATTGGGCCATGGGTTGCCCAGCTGTGTTGCCTTGAGGTGGTGCTCCATATTGTGCCATGGGTTGCCCAGCTGTGTAGCCTTGAGGTGGTGCTCCATACTGGGCGTAGCCCATTGGTTGCCCAACTGCGTAATACGTTGATTGGGGCTGGAAAACCATGGTGGGAGTGGGCGTCGGCTGCCCATATACGATGACGGGTGCAAACGCCTGCGCAGTTGGCGGCGCAATTTCTCCGTTCTCTTCACGCACGAACTGATTGATGAGTGATTGAACGACCCACAAATAGTAGAGTTCAAAGAGGAGTGTGAAAGTGGAGCTGATAACGATTGTGGAGATGTAAAAGGAAAAATCAGGAAATGGAATGCGCATGAGCACGGACATCGCAATGTAGACAGCTTCCAGCGGAATGGAGGCGTACCAGATGCGCAGGATGCAGCTGTTTCTCTAAAAAGTTAAAAAAAAAGTTATTTTAAAAAGTTAAAAAAAAAAGTTTTGAAAAACAAAGTTATTTTAAAAAGTTAAAAAAAGTTTTGAAAAAAGTTACACAAAAAGTTGTTTTTAAAGTTTAAAAAGTTTTTGGAAAAAGTTAAAAAAACAAAGTTTGAAAAGTTAAAAATAGTTTTTCTAAAAGTTGAAAAAGTACCCGGAAGGTTCCGAAGAGGACGGCGGCGCAGACAAAGACGCGCAGGATGCTGCAACCGAGTGCTGCGTATGCCCCTGGGTAGAAGTAGGTGGGTGGCGGGAGCTTTCCTACCGTTGACGACAGTCTGATGTCGCCTGCTTCGATCACAATTACGTCGAAGGCAACGTTGCACATTTCCAGGACCTGACAAAAGGTTACGTTCTCAATTACTAAATGATGCAAAAAAAAATGCACTGTACTTATGGTGTTTACCAATAGGACGACGACCATGACCTTGGTGCCTGTCTCGATGTCGCAGCAGCAGGGATTGGCGGGAATTTGATAGCGACGCGGCATCTTCAAAATGGGTCAGAAAGACTTTTTAGAACAAGAAGTTTTAGAACGATGGAATTTCAAAACTTTTTCAAAACGGCAATATTTTTTTTTCTCTTTTTGAAAAGCTGTTTTGAATTTTGTTTCAAACAAAGAAGTCGTCAAGGGATTTTTTGGGACAGTTTTGAAGTTATTTTGTTTAAAGTTTCACAAACTTCTATATTTGTTTTAAATATAATTTTCTTTTCATAAAGTTTTTGGTAGTCGAATAGGTTCAAAAAATCTAACAGGAATTTATTTGAAAAAAAAAATCGAGAAAAAGAAAGTTTTTTTTTTTAACCCTTTTTGAAAAACTTTTTGAGTATTATGAGTATTGTACATTTGAGTATCCGAGGAGGACGGCGTGCGATGTTTCTCACCATGCGCATGCTCATTGTAAATTTGAAGAACATTTGGGTCGAAGTCAGTGACAATGAATGGTTTAGCACAAAAAAAATTTAAAAATCGCACGGTACATTTAAAGAAAACGCAATCGTAGATTTATAAAAAAAAAATCTCCCGGTACAATTAAAAAACACCGTCCCTCGAAAATAATACTCACGGAATAAAAAAAAACGCTCGATACATTAAAAAAACGCACAGTATATCAAAAAATGCACGGTACAATTAAAAGAAACGCACTGTACATTTGTAAAATTAAAACTCACAGTGCATTAAGAAACGAAGATTACATTAACAACGCACGGTACATTTGTAAAATTAAAGCGCACAATGCACTAAGAAACGAAGATTACATTAAAAAAGTAACGGTATATTTTAACAACGGCACACGCTTTATTAAAAAAAAACATACAGTGTGCAACCTTTTTGGAGCCCAAGCCAGGAATCATTTTTTCATCGACTTTACTTTTTTAACACGTCCACGTAATTTTAAAATGAAAAAAGCTCTTCTCAATCTCGATATCATTTTTTTTTTTATTATAATTTTTTTATAATTATTATTATTATTAATATTATTTATAAATATTTATTTCTATAATAATTTTATTTAATTATTTATTTTTTCATTTTTTTAAACTAAAATCTAAATTTTTTAACCGAGAAATTATAAACTTAACCTTTTGACTGTAATCGTAGTACGCTCCTGAATGCTCGCGTCAGCTCATTAGGTACGGCGCTTTACAAACCTTGTATTTTTTTTTCAAACACCTATTTAAAGTTTGGATTTGAAATACGGCAAGTTTCAAAAATATTATTTTTTATTGACAACTTAGAAAACAAAAGATTGATTGTTTCCAAAACAGGTAATTTAAAAAAAAAATTGAGTTAACAAAATACAACTTCCTTTTGACCTCATAACCGCCCTGTTGTTCTTGTTGAAAAGAAAAAATAGAAAAAATAGCTTCAAAACGCATGATTGCTAATTAGACAAATTTGGCATTAAAATGAAAACTAGACGAATTCAAAAGTAATTTTCTTAATTAAGCCGCTAGTGGTATTAGGTACCCTTACAAGGGATTGTCAGCCACCAAACTTGTTGAAAAATAGTTTTGTAAAAAACGTTTTAAAAACAAAACAATCATCCAATTGTAGATTTTTTAAAAAATTTGAGTTCGGACCTTAACTTTTTTCCAAATCACCTCGATTGTAAAAATATAGCCTAAAACTAATTAAAGTTAAATAATTTTGATAAGTCCGTCGACATCCTGAAAATAGTAATTGGCGGGGACTAGGAAATTCTTCTTCTCAATTTGCTATACCCCAACCTAATATATAAATAATAAAATATAGTTGTAATAAAATATTGTATATTTTCCTCGAATCCTGAAAGATTTTATTTCTCACCAGAAAAAAAATCCAAGAAGGAGTTGTGGTTGCTGATCCTTTGTAATGTGATCTTAAGATTCATTAAGTGGTTGTTTTAAAACCAAGCTTATTCGAATGTTCAAGCCATTCTAGAAGTTTTTTCAAAATTTTGAAATTAACCCTATGCTCCCCTACTAGAAGATTAATTTGGCTTTGATTATAATTATATAGTTGATTAGTTCATTGGACAAATCTCAAGAACAATTTTTTTTAAAAACATTATCAACAACAATATACCGTAAAACCCCAAATATACGCCCATCTCCATAGTTGGAGCTCATGTTTCAAAGTCCAACATTAAATGGAACCTCTCCATATTAGTAGCCCTATCTCCCAATGGTGGCCCATTTCTTACATAATGCACATTTGGCAAAAAAAAATGCATGTCATAAAAACCACTTATGTCTACAGCTGTGGTTTATGCCAATGCTAAAAACAAAATACTTCATGTAAACTTTGGAGAGTTTAATGAAACTAAGCAATTCATAATCAAGAAGAACAATAAAAAAAAACTAATTATTAAGGGCGCAAGAATGTGTACAAAACTATTCTGAAACCTAAAATTCTAGGCTTCAGACACTGCATATATAAAATTGAAATGGCCAAAAAAAAATTCTTTCTTTAAATGGCAAAAAATGATCTTTCATACAACTAGACAAGGTTCTCCGCTCTAATCTTAATACTAATCTAATTATGTAGTTATTAATAGTATTTTAATTAAATAATTAAAACAAAATGTAATAGGTTAAAATAAAATAAAAATTAGTGGACAGCGAAATTATTATCTAAAATGCCACTGCTATCTCCTGCTTACTTCAAAAAGTTCACAAAGGCAATTACCACATAAAATCCTGTTCAGAAATCAAAGTGCAAAGTTATCATGTATGGCTAATTGACTAAAAGATAAAATGAGTTCATCATGCTTGATGTAACGCGTGTATCCTGACCATGACTCTAATGACGCAGTGATTTCACAGTGTAAATTAAATTTAAGTAGAATACATCTATAGAGACAAAAGTCTTACAAAATTTGAGTCTGAAAACAGGCTAAAAACATTAATTATTATAATTAATTATTTCAGAAATTAATGAAAAAAGTACTTTTGTAATAGCTTGGTTTGTTTTAGGTATGATTTCTATCCAAATTTCGAGGGTCGTCAACCACTTGTACGATTACAATCTGGTAAAATCCCGATTTGCACGAGTGTTTTTCAAGCGTAAATTTTCCCTAATTACTAAAAGGCGTCAAATGGTCAACTGATTTCAAACCACTTGAGATTGCGATTCTGTAAAATGCCTATAAAATACTGACCAATTGTTCTTGTCACTAATTTAAAATTTTATTTTATCTTAAAAAAGTGGAAAATCCAACCAAACTCAATTAACAATGAAGGTACTTTTCCTTGCCGTTTTTGCTGCGCTGTTTCTCGCCATTGCCGCACTACCTGGTAAAGACAAATTAACAATAATATAATATTTAAAGCAAGCAAAAGTTTCCTAAGATAATTAACGCCTTTGAGGATAGACTGTTGCTAACGAGGCTAATTCAACATCTTGTGAAAAACTTTTTTAGCAGAAGAAAGGCAATCCGTGAAAATGGAACAAGTTGCATCTCAACAGCACTTCGATTTTGACCCGGCACTTGAACTCCGACCTGGATTTTCTCCAGAAGCGTGCTGCGGCTGGCCGAAACCACCAGGCTGCGCCTGCAACGACTGCAGCTGCTTCGCATAGAATATTAACATTGTAACTCGTGCATTTTAACCGTACATAACTTTATTCAATCAAATTTCAAATAAACGCCAAGACTTTTAAGAGTTCGGAAAACTATGCCTTTGCTTCAATTAAATTCTTTTTCATTCTTGCAAACCACGTATAATTAAATTAGAAAATTTCTCAATGGGGTTCATACTTTCCAAAAACCTAACCTAACTATTTTAAAATCATGTAAGATTTTGAGGGCCGAGAACCGAGCAGCTGTTATTAAAGTACCCAAAATGGTGACATTTGTTTTTATACATTTCAAAAAATTTATATTGCATTATAGTTCGCAGGCCCCACGGAAGCTCTTAATTAGAATTTCAAATGGTTCATCCAAATTCATTAGCATGTGAACAACCTGAAAATTTCCATTTTCAAGGAAATGGTTTAATATAAAAATGGTTTTGAGGTACAGTATACTACCATTTCGGATGCGGAGAGCTCGCTGACTTACCCTCCTGCTCTACCCTCCCACTGTATCTTAGGGTTTATTCAAGGTTTCCAACAAGCGAAGCGAGGAGAGGCGGAAGTAAAAGGGGGTAAAGTAGGAGGGTACAGCGCAATGCCTTACAGTAGCATGCTAACATAAGCCGTGGCAACAACCCGGAGGGTACAGCAGGAGGGTACATTAGCGAGCTCTGTCTTACTTCAGCCCTAAATACGACAACGCTGTCACGTCTATGTAAAAAGGGTCCCTTTTAAAGGGTACATCTTAAAAATGGACTATTAATGAAAAAATGTGCACAATTTGAATAGTGTTTCGCACCCACTGAATTTTTTTTGTAAAATTGTGTTACCACATAACAAACAAATTTGTAAATTTGGTATTTTACAATCAAATTGTAACCTAATCCCAATAACTTCCCTTACTCAACCCAGCCATAAAATCTGTTTTTGAAATTCTGTAATTGTTACGCACGAATAGCATGGTACGGCAATGGGAAAATACGGCAATTATAGTGGAGAACTGATAAATTTTTATCGTTACTAAAAGTTAATTAATGTGAAGTGGCAAAGTTCTCTTTTCTGAAGCGTTTTTTGACTTCCTACATTTTTTTTTATACATTTTAGAAAATGTTTTCGACGTTTTAGACAGATTTCTAGACATTTTGCAACATGTGTTAGGCATTTTAAAATAATTTTCTATACATTTTAGAACTTGTTTTTAGAATTATTAACTTTTAGACACTTGAAAAACAAATATTTGAAACGTTTTTTTAGACATTTAGTAGAGATCTATAGAAATCGTACAACAAATTTTTAGACATTATTGCTTACAGATATTGAATCCTTGCTCAATAATAAATGAGTCACTTTTGAGTATTGTGCCGAGATTTGGTTAGCCACGGCTAACCACATACGTTCAAAAGATTTTTTGATTAAGAACCATTAATAATCAAATTTCTACGGCCGATAAATGTTAAAAATCTGTAAAACAAGAGTGAAATGTTAGGGAGCGCCGTATAAAAGACAAGATTTTGTGCAAAATTTAATTTAAAAAGTATATATATATATATATTTAATCTGGACCATTTATGCATTTCTAATAACTTTTATTCACGAAGTTGTAACTTTTTTTATATTACAGAAAAATTTTCTGTGTCTCAAAATGTTCGTAGTTAAACTGAAAATCTATTGATAATGGTTTTCAATGCAGCTTATCGACTGAAAATCTGCCTAATAAATTTTGTCTGGCGGGACAGTGGCGGGTTCATCTTAACCCTTAGTCTCGCAATGTGAATTTCGGCCTCGGCTTTTGCTGTTACCAAACTATTATGGGCAAATAAATATTGGTGTTTTGATTTGGCAAGTCGCAGTCGATCTAAATCAGGAACCCCTTCGTCAAGATTAATGTAGTTGAGAAGCATGAAGAAATAATGGTCATCCTTCTGATCGCTAATCGGCTCAACAACCGGCTCAATTTCGACTCGCCCTCGACCCTCTCGTGCTTGCTGTTCTTCTCTGATTCTTGCCAGTGATAGACTCTCCATGATAGCAACTGCAGTGCGGTCTTCTTTCCCGCCCTTTTCCGCTTGAAGATACACCATTGATGCCACGTGACACGGATCTTTAATGGCTTCTTTTAATTTCGAACCCTTGATAATATCATCAACGACAGACTTGCAGGGTCCTACGAGTAGCTCATTGAGCCGATCTGTATTCGCATCTCCCCTATCCACCCAGTCCTAAGATAAGAGGATAAGAAAGGATATATTTAGACGATACTAAATAATAAGAATTGATTTGGGCAAAGAACGTCTTAAGTATAACACAACTAAAGTCCGTCCTAGAACCAAATGATTTAGATTCGATCTACCCAGTCTACTGTCCTGTGACGGACTAGCTTGCCTAGTCTAAAACACATATATCTTATTTTTGAAACGCTATTTTACATTTTCAAAAAAAAGTAAAATAAATACTCATGTATATCAGCTTTTTCAAAAGAGCTAAAGCACAATTGATTTTTACGATTTTATTTTTTAATTAAAATTGCAGTTTTGAATTAAGGTAACTATGAGCGCATCTATTATTATGCGCCGAACCGCAGTTTTCTAAAAAAAAGCTATTGAAATTTAAAGAAAAAAAAAGAACGCACTAAGAAATAAATAAAACCGTAATAAGGGGAACTGAACATATAAATCTAGGGCTGATGGCAAAAAGTGCAAAAAAAGTGTTTCTGTAAATATACAAACTTACTCTAGACCGCCCAGTTCCATGATTTATATATGGTTATGTGGGGAAATATATATATACTAGCCATACAAAGACGTTCTGAGACAGGAGGACTTTGGTGCAAATTTAATTAAATTAAAAAAAGGGATCGTGATCATGTGTATGATGTTTGATGATTTATTTCTTCTCAACTAGCCTTTAACCAAACTACACAGAATCAAACAGTAAATTTCTTTTCTAAAACCATTTTGTAACTTAACTTACGCTCTTTTTCAATGTGCCCAATGCAGTTGTTAAAAAAACGATGAGCAGTAGTACATGCAGCAAAGGAGACATTTTTAAAAATTGTTCAACATGGAACGCACAACCTAGTTTAAGCAAGAGATAGCAGAGGTGCTGCTAAGACTACTGCAAAAAATTTCTGTAAGCGTGTTTTATACCAGAAAAGATCAACTTGCCAACTCATCAGTAAAATATTTGACAGGAATACAATAGCAAAAACGCAAAGTCTAAATAGATTTTGTCTTTTCAGGAACAGGGGTTTTAGGCTAGCAAATGTACAATTTAAAAAATAACAATAGAATTGTGAAGAAAACATATAATAAATAGCAACTGAAATAATTAAAATAAATATTGAAATAGCTTACACGTGTAATTAGACTTGTGTAACTTCTTTTTAAAAACATTATTTTAAAAAAATTATGATTAGCAAACTAGATTTACATCTGCTCAGAATAGAGAAAAGCGTGGCTCTAATGCAGGAGTAGAATTGCTGTTAAACTTATGCAACCTGTTTTTAATTTGTTTGCACAGTTTCTAGACGTTTTCAATACTATAGAGCTAAATTATCTTTAAGCAAAGCCTCTAACAAATTCGAGATGACTAATAGCGTTAAAATTGATGAATTTACAATAATAGCGAATCATACAGCATCAGTTAAGGTTGGATCTCATCTCTAACACTTTTCAACTAAACTAATATACAATTAGCCTAAGCTTACCGAATGTTGTACATATTACACGTTATAAGTTGTTCTATTGACTCTATTGATTGTTCTACAATTAGCAATTCTTTTTGAAATCGTATATTTGTATTCAAATTTTGATCGACTTACAAGGGGACCTCGCGTCGTGATCGCGTCCTATCTGCTCGAAATCAAAATCATAGATTCATCTAGTTCTAAAACTAACACCTTACCTCGCTTTTCTCTCCATGGCCATAAACTTTTTCAAAATTTCGAAAATTCGATTTAAATTTTTTTTTCAGGATCCCGGAAATTTATATGGGTTTTAGCGTGTAATTTTTTAGGTTTCAGGTGGTCCCCTCTTTGTAACTTTTTAGAAAATTGTCATTTCTTTTTA